>JAZBGX010000448.1:0-26087 GCA_037414775.1 Zonitis immaculata
TTGGATCATGTTTTATTTTTATATATTTCCAGAATTTCCATATTAATTTTCTAAATTGAAAAAAAAAATTACGACGATTTTATTGCACTAAAAAAATTATACCGGATGACAACAGAAACAGGATACAAAGCCGTTGTTTCTTTATTTGAAATTTCCAAGCATCCGATGCAGAGTTTAAAATAATCTTGAGATCAATATCATTTCCTAATTCATTGGAAATGACATCTAATTTGTTATTTCAAATAGCACGGTATATGATTTTGATCATCATAAGATTATAGGCATTGAATTTGCACTTTGTCAATATAAGGTATATGGTTTAGTTTGAGAATTTTCAAAAAAAAAACTGCAAAAGTTTATTGGAACTAGTAGGCCACGATGGTAATCAAACTAATTCATTTGTTTTCGATGGTCCATGGTCTCCAATTATTTTCAAACTTGACTGTGTTTAACTCTTGCATCAGATGCTTTCATATATATCGATGTCCAAATTTTGGAAGATTTCGTTTGAAAAATAAAGAAATCACTTCTTGTAACCGGTTTTCATTGTCACTCTGTATACTAATTAGAATTTTCGAAACAAACTAAATCCTAATAATGATAGACAAAATCTAATTTTTCTTCAATTTAGGTCCTAATTCGAACCATCCATGATATGGTTGTAACAGATTGTATTTTGCAAGATCGATAACCACCTAAATATTTGTATTATACTTATATATTAATAATTTTTTATTATCAAAATTCTATTACCTGTCCTAGAAAATTACTACCAATATTGAAGACTTTTTTATTTGTTGCTACAGTAATTTCTAATTTCATTTTATTTAAATCATATGCCGACATTAAATATTCAAAGGTTTCATCGAAAATTGGATCGCAATTCTCTTTAACTACCTATTCAATTATTATTATAATTTTATTTGTTTATTTATGCATATACGATATTTTACCTGTGTTTTACGTTTGGTTTCTTTACCTTTACCTGGCAGTAAATAAAGTTTAACGTAAGAATCCAGGAGTTGACCATTTCTCTTTGGAATGTTACTACAATATAATATATTATTACTTAAGTATACTGTACTATAGTTTTTTTTGAGTTTATTACGCGATTTCATGAACGACAACTATTAATTTTTGTCGTTGATTACTGTATCTTAATGTTAATTTGATACTTGATGTTGAATCGTTAGTCTCTTCATTGCTAGTGAAAATAAAATGAATTTCTTTATAAAATCACTATTATTTAGCATATTTACAGTGAAGACAGAGAGTTTCTTGGTGTTGATGATGATGATGATGATGACGAATCACTACTTTCATTATTTCGTGAATTTATAGACATACGATCATCACTAACAATTGCTTTAGTCGATTTTCGTGAATTTATGGATTCTTGTTTTTGTAGTGTTGGTATTTGCTCTAAAATTCATCAAAATTATTTTCCAATATTTTATTTTTCGAAATTTGTAATCAAATAATTACTACAGTCATCCTCTGATAGATAATCTGGAATTTCCGGTTCATATTTCTTAAATATCTAAAATTTATAATTATAAATACAATAAAATAATTTAAACAATCGATAAATTAATGTACTCTTAGTTTTAGAGAACAAATTATAGTCGATTCTTGTCCTGATTTCATTAAAACAAATGGTTGTCGTTTAATTTTCAAATTTGGTCGATCGAAAATATCACTAATACGATAATAGAAATTACCAATTTCATTACCACTTTTCTTATCATTTATTGTTAATAATAAATTGGCAGTTTTTGGATTTAAAATTAAAAATAGAAAACCTCTCTCCCAAATTGGATCACATGTTTGTGTTGCAATATTTGTTTGATCTATATTATTTTCAATTTGTATTGTAACATAAGGATCTGGTAATGATGAACATTTAACTCTCTGGAAACAAAACAAAACATAATATATATAATTTTTATAACATAAATATATTACTTTAAGTTTTTTCGCTGAATCGATATAGATTGAGCATAGAGCTGAATGTAGATTGTGACCTAATAATTGAGTTTCTTTCAAAATCTGGAAAGATTCTTTTTTAATAAAAATAGTTCAATTAGTCCAATCAAATTAGGATTTAATCTCGAAATAAAAGATACTAAGCTATAAATTTTATCAGTCAGCCCAAAAATCTTATAGAATCTCATATATCTGCCGAATCGAAATTTCCCACACCCTGTTGCGCTCCGTTAGATACATAACATATTCTAAGGTGCGCCTATATCCGTTCTTTAATTAATAACGAAACGTCATCTATAGTAACCAGGTTCTAGTACAATTTATAAGTTAATCATGAACAAATAAATACAATTAAAATATCAAGGACTTCCGGCACATATTCGCTTTCCCAAAGACTTTTACACGAATACAATTGGCCGAAGCGGTTCCAGTTATCTTCAACAGCCCAAATCCATCACTTAAAATTTGGGAATTCCTTCGTTAGAACGTAACAGTTGTGGATCAGCCATCCGCCAGGACCTGCGAGTGCACTTAAAGTAGAGAGACATAGAATACCGAACCATAACTATGTTCCGGCTTCATATGCTTGACCGTCGAATGCCCCAAAGCAAACCAGATCGCAATTTGAATTTTTTTAGCAACAGAGAGACCGCGAACGTGTATTGCGCTCCATGGTCAACCTAGGTTTGGAAACTTGTTGAATACCTGGGTTATTCTGAGACTGGAATACCACACCACCAACGGTACCGTCTTAAGGATATAAGTCGTAAAAATGGTCAACTAAAACCTGACGCGCCATACCCCTAGGAGGGCACTTGCTAGCCAACACAGGCGAGCTTCCTCTTCCCTTAGTAATCATCTTAGTAAGGTTCTTCCTACAACTTTTGATGGGTAACGGTCGAGCTCAATCTCTCAAACTCGATAACACATCTTTGTTATCTGATGCATCATTTGCCCTTATATTTGAAGGATTGGGTTGCTAATCAGATAGCTTTAGAGGTAAACGACATATGGTTTGCATTTAGAGTAATCCCTCTACACTCCATAGACTGGATGCTATAGATGACCATGTCTGATTGTGAGACGAAATCATGTCAAGGGTCATTTGGAACACGAAATTTTGTTAGCTTTGGTCTTGAATATCTTGAATAGCAGACATGACATTCTATGAGACTTCTGAGGTAACTTATAAGTATCAAATTAAATCTTTATACAAATTTGCAGCTTATCGGTTTTTATTCCGAGGTTGAACTCCATTTTATTCGACTGGACTACATCAAATTTGTAGAAACTTACTAAATCTAAGTCGGAAATTTCAGAACTCAATGATAACCAGCTGACTCTGACATGGATCATACCATGCATTACATCCTCTAATGGTATCCACTTATTTATTTTTTTCGATAAAAATTAAAATTTATTTTTAAAATAATACAAATAAATACTTACTAAATCATCATGGCCTTTTTGGGTAATTTTTCGAATATCAACAGTCGCGCTACAATTCATTTATTTATTTTAAAAAAGCAATTATAACAAACTTTTACCTTCCTAGAGTTTCATCTTTGGATCCTTCATCTCGATCCCAAACATGCAGTCTTAATTCCGAATTTGAATCGGCTTCAAACTGTCATTGATCATCATTCGAATTATTTGTCTTAAATACAAGAATAAAACGATTTACCTCACACCAGTAATCCCATTTCGGATCAACAGTATTATCGATAATGGGTGTTTTGAATTTTTTCGGTCCTACAGATAGAATTGCATAAGGATCAGATTTACCAGTACCAATTATATTGAAATCTTTTTTCATTAAATGTTTAGCTTCGACACAATGGACACGTAAAATTCCCTATCGAAAAAAAATGTTTATTGAATAAAAAAATTTCTACATAAATTAAATCCACAATACTTCAGGTTCAAAAACTTGCAATTGTTCCCTTTCAACATTCTCACATAATTTAATTGGATATAAATTTGGAAATAATAGAATTGAATTGATAGCTTCCAATACCGATTTTTGTAGAATATTCCTTAAACCTGGTATAGCTAATACTTGTGCCATACCAACTAGATCAAAATCAATTTCCGGTTCATCCATAAAATAAATTTGTAAACCACCAATCAATGGTATTGTTGATATTAATGGTTTCATAATAATACGTAAACGACCACGTAATTGGAAATCTTCAATACCACCACTCATACCAGCTATTTGGAATTTTATCCGACAATCACCGGCATATCTTTATTATTACAAAATCATTATTATTGATTGAGAATTTTGTTGTTTCCAGATCAACTTACGATATATCCATATCCATGACGATTTTATTCCGTGCAATATCCTCATCGTAAACTTTAACACCATCAATTCTAATTGGCTAGAATGTTTGAAACAAAACAACATAGTGTAGACGTAATTCAATCGAAATTAATTTAAATTAATAATAAAATTATTACCACATTGCCAAGGACGACTTGATCAAATTTGAAACTTTTTATATAAGATTGTACAACCGGTTCGATCAAACTAGGTATAAAATCGCGAGTATAATGATTTACACGTGACCAAGTTTGTTTAATAATCTATAAAAATATTTACGACTCCATATAAATTTCCTTCTATTATTAATAATAACAACAATAACAATCGAGAAACTTACACGATTCAACCATTCGACTCGTTCAATATCAGGAAAATGTACCTTAATTTTTAAAAATTTATCAATTCATAATAAAATTGTTTTGTTTTTGGATAATTAATGTTTGGACTTACCCAAGACGGTAGATATTGGAGTTTAGTTAGAATTATGTCTTTTTCTAACCCCATAGCCATAGCTCTTGATAATTGCCATTGTTGTTTCTTTTCATTTGTTAAACGATTAGCTATTGTAAATATAATTGCTAGACAATAAATCCATGCTACTGACCAACCGATATAGCCAATTAGATAAATTATTGTAATTATTGCTAACTGTAAAATTAAATTTCGAGTAATCATTTTTTGTTTTGTTTTTGCCAAGTCTTAATTATTGAAAATTGAAGACGACGATAATTGCACATACTTGGCTGTTGTTGTTATTTTTTATTTAAACAACTATAAAACTACTAGTTTAGATTTAATACATAATAGTGCTATGACGTAGGCATATTAATGTTTATCCTACAATAATAATAGAAAAGTTTAATTAAGAAATTTACCTTTTTGATTACATCAAGACTAATAGTAATAATTTTCTCGTCGTTTTTGTAACTTGAATATTGCATTCTTTCTGAATTACTAGACATTTATAATATTTGTCTAAATACAAATAATTACTTTTCGCAATTACCAATAAAAAATTAATGTTTTGTTTTGTTTTTTTTTTGGGTATATTTATCAAATCTTATCGGAAATTTTCAAGATGACTTATCGATAAATAGTATGTCGAAACACTTGTTGTTTTATAAGGTTTTTCGAAAAATTCTAATATTGTCGTTTCAACTTGTTGAAAATTGATATTTCCTCACTTCAATTAATTAATCATATTAAACAGGAAATATTGCTAATAATAATAATAATAATAATGATTGTATTAGCCGGTCCTGTTTGGAGACTGCATAAAAATCTGATTATTCATTTATTTATATAGATAGATAATAATAACATTTATAAATTTTGTATAATACTTAGAAATTGAAATCAGTATTTTAAGTATTTGTGCTCTCCCTGATTATCATTAATTATACATATAAGCATTAAAAGATACACAATTATAGCAACAATTATTAAAAATAAACATTCATATTGAAAATTTCAATCATCATATTCAGATTCCGGATTTAGATCGAACCAAGCTGTATATGGTTGATTTAAATTTAATGTTGAAAAATCAATAACAACCTGCAAATTATTGTAATTATTATTTCTCTATTTATATTAATAATTAATAAATAAATTTTTACCATTCCCAGAACGTTGCTTTTACTATAAAACAATTGTTTTTGTGTACCGACAGTAACTTCCAATTGTTTACTATTTAATTCACCTTGTGACAGAATATATTCGAAACTTTCATCAAATATTGGATTGCAATTATCTTTAATAACTTGTGTTTTACGTTTTGTGTCTTTAGCACGTTCCGGTAATAAATATAATTTAACATAAGGATCTGGTATATTTGTTGGATCTTTCAATGGGATATTTGCAATTTTATGGACGACAATAATTAAACGTTGCCTTTGGACGCTATAACGCAAAGTTAATTGGATACGACCTAATTCAGACATACCAGTAGAGCTAAAAAACAAAAAAACAAAACAAATAATTGCAATAAATCTTGATATAATGAAAAATTTAATAAGAAATTACGATGTTTGATTTGGACTTCTATGGATTAAAGTTTCAGATGTATTATCTGCATTTGAGATGGCAGCTGATGTTAGAATTGGTACAGAAGAATCTTCAATCAATTCATCAACAGGCTGATCATTTTGGACAATTTCAGAGTCTTGTTTCGTTAATTCAACACTTGTTGGTGGTAGTGGTGGTTCATTGTGTGATTTTGACGAAATTGTTGAATCCGTTCGTTGTAGCAATTCAGGAGGTTTTTGGTCGTTATTTTGTGACGATGTTTTGACTAAAATCTAAAAATTTACTATTTAATAATAATAATCGAACTTTGAGAACAAAACAAACAAAAAAATACTTTTAAATGCATCGACATAATTATTTTACTTTCCGGTCCGGATTTTATTAATGGAAATGGTTCTTTATGAATCTCCAAATTTGTTTTGTCTGCTAATTTATTAATATTGTATGTTAATTGTCCTAATTCGTTTGTTGTTTTTTGATCGACAATTGTTAAATATAATGTATCCGATTCAGGATTTGCAACTAAAAATGTAAAACCTTCCTCCCAAACTGGATGGATTGTACGCATTATAACATTAGTCTGTTGACTGGATTTACCAACTTTAAGTACAACATAAGGATCAGGTTTTGATGCAGATCTTGCTTGCTAGAAATTCACAATAGATAAGTCGTCGGTTTTAATTTCGAATTCAAATTAAACTCACAGGTAGATTTTTGGCTGAATCAATAAAAACGGTCAAAATTGCTGTACTCATTGAAGTTACACGTAATAGTTGAGTTTCAGCGAGTGCCTAAAAATAATCAACAATCTTAGAAAATAGTTTCAATCGATTATATTATTAATAAAGTTACAGTTTTCAAATGTGAATAGTCGTTACTTAGAGACAGCCATGTTAAACGTAAATGGACCATTCCATGTTTTGCTTGTTCCAATGTTATCCACTTTAATTGAAATAGATTTATTGCTTTTTGTTTTGTTATTTTCGAAAGAATCTTACCATATCGTCTTCACCTTTCTTGACAATATTGGAAACTTCAATAGTAGCCCTAAATTATTTTAAAAAATTTATTAATTTTATTATCAATTATTAGAGTAATTTGAAGAATTATTAGCGACAAGCCACACATATTAGAATCCCAACTAAAATCTAGCCAAAGGTATATAAGAAAAGGAACAGAATACACCAAATAGAGATACATGCGAGAAATAAATCTTACATTTTCACGATTATATTTGTAAATTTTTCATAATCTGTTCAATAATAGAAATGATTCGTTTTCGTTTCAAAGATTACAGATAATAAACATTTAAAAATTAAAAAATAAATAAATAAATAATGACAATGAATATAGGATGATAGGTACCTTCCTAAATCGTCATCACGATGACTCTTGTCTTTATCGAATAATTGAAGATGTAGCTCGATACCCGTGTAAGTTTCCAAGATTAACTATACAACAAATTTGTTAGATGAAAACAAAAAAACTAAATAGCCGAATTAAAACAATGAAAACTGCAAATAAAGCCTAATAATAAGAATGCTTAGGTAATTCTTGATTTGTTCTATGTATATATTTTTTTTTTTAATGAGAGAACCTAACCTTCCCAAATAGTCGTCATGCTGGACACCCGGGAAAGCTGGATCCCAATCCCATAATATTATTTTCAATAATTGAGATTCACTCGAAGTTATCGTCACCTGAATTAACAATAAATTAATCTACATGTGAGAGAATTCATGCAACAAATACAGTGAACATCAAGCGCAAAAGCTACTTAACATACAACATTTAAATCTACATCAACCACTTCGGAATCCTTTTTTATTTCGTTTTAGGTTATTTTTATTAGTGGCAGTTATCGTAAACCTTACCTGCCCAAATTTTCATCATCGGATGTATCATCTCGATCCCAAAGGTGAATATAAAGTTGTTGTCCATTGGATTCAGACACAATAAACTAATAAACCAACGAAATATTTCATCAATCACAAAAACAAAACAAAAAATTATTGTTAAACTTTTAGCTGACGATAAAGCTGTGTGTGTAGAGTTAATAAATCCTAAACTAATTCAACCTACTAATTTTAATTAAATCAACATCAAATCAAAATGACATGCAACATATTGTTGTAGAATTTTTGTGTATGTAACAATCAAAAAAATTAGAAATACCTCACACCAATAATCCCATTTAGGATCAACTGTATTATTGATGACTTTTGTACGAAATTCTTGAGCGCCTAATGTAATAACAGCATACGGATCCGATTTGCCTTTACCCAACATTCCTATATCTTTTTTCATTAAATGTTTAGCTTCCACTACATGTACACGTAATACACCCTAAAATAAATCGAATATATATCCCATTCTAATTATATAAGCGTTATTATTATATTATTACTTCCGGTTCTGATGCTTTCAATTCCATCACTTCGATTTCATCGCTCAATTTTATTGGGAATTTATTGGGTAATACCATCATTGAAGCAACAGTTTCCACAACAATCCTCCTCAGAATATCGCTATTATTTTTTTTAAATATTAAATTAAAATCGATTAGATTTAGAATTTAATAGAATTACCTTAAGCCGGGCATATCGAGAACATCAGCAACTCCAATTAGATCAAAATCAATATCTGGATTGTTTAAAAAGAAAACTTGTAAACCACCAACTAGAGGAATTGTACTAATTAATGGTTTCATAATTACACGCAACATGCCATGTAACTAAAGAAAATTATTTAATTGATTAACAATTCTCGTTTGTTTGTTTTTTTTTGGATAATTATTTACTTGAAAATCCCGAATTCCACCCTTTATTCCACTTAAATGAAAAGTTATATCGCAATCACCAGCATAACTGTATAGAAATTAAAATATATATGTACTTGTATATAATAAATTGGATATTTATCATAAGAAAACTCACAAAATATCTAAATCCATGATTATTTCATTACGTTCAATATTTTTATCGTAAACTTTAACACCACCAATACGAAACGGCTGAAAAATTAGAATTAAGAGAAATTGAGTGAATAGAAGAAAAAAAAAGAATTTGAAAAACTTTACCACATTTCCTAAAATAATTCGTTCAAATTTAAATCCGTGTAATTTATAAACTTCTAAACTTTTACGTAAATTTGGCTGGATCGTGTCGCGTATTAAATCTCGTACATAATGATTAACATTCGGCCAAATCTGGTTCATTATCTAAAAGTATAAATAAAGATTTCCATTGTTATTATAGTTTTACAATTAAAAGTGGCAATGAATTACTCGATTTATCCATTCAGCTCGTTCAACGTCCGGAAAGAAAACCTAGAGGGAAAACAAAACAAACTATTTTAGTAATTTCTATTTTTAAAAATAATGATTATTATGTAAATATTTGATAATATTTGCAACTTTATGATTCATTTGAATGAATCAAATAGTGATAATAATTGTATAAAGATTATTACCCAAGCTGGTAGATCATCTAAGCGTGCTAATATAACATCTTTCTCATCAGTTAATGCTGCCGCTTTGGCTATATTACGTTTTCTATCGCTATTTTTCTTCCATTGGTCTCTAATAACAAGTAAAGCAACAGGACCTATAAACCATGCAATTGACCATTGCATATAACCAACAAAATAAATAATTCCAACTGCAGTTACCTAAATATTACATCGAATTTACGAATTAATCAAGTAAATTGATAAATAAGAATATTGATCAATCAAATTACCTTTTTAACTGCACTAAATATGATACTTAAAATGCTAGAATCATCCGATTTTTTCTCAATTAAATTCTTTGGATTCTCTTTGCTCACACTCATTATTGCAATTTCTTAGACAAACAATTATCAATAAAAATCAATTCACTGTCTCTTACCACCTTATCACTTTCGTTTTCTATATTCAGTTGTTATGTTATAACCTATTTAGGTCGAGGCAATATTCTAAACTGATAAATTATTGCAGTTCTTTTTCTTTTTACCTTCTTTTATGGCAACTCCCTAATCCGAATCCAAACAACAATAACATCATGTTGATTATGATGTCACCGATTAATTTATTTATATTTATAAATTATTTACGCACTGTATATTTGTGACTATGAAAATTGTTACGAAACAAACCGGTGTATAGTTGGTTGTCTAACTAAAACAAAATTATATAAGTATTTCATGAATAATTTATAATGAATCGGATAATTTGATTGAATTCTCCAATAAATAACGATTTTTTTTTTCGTCGTGATAAACTACATACAAATCTGAAATCTTGAAAATAACAACAACATAACCTAATTTTTCGCAGTATATGCAACACAATATACAAAAGAATTGAATGCTCGAAGGGAAATTGCTCTCAATGTTTTTCTTCTATTCAATTGAAGACCCTTTTATGTTTCTTCGATACAAATAACAATTTTGATAAATAAATCCATGGGAACCGTTAAATAATTTTATTGATTATAATTGGAGAACTCTTCACATGTATGGTTTCTTATTTCTTTGATAAAAGAAACAAATTCTAACATAAAATGACTAGTTGTGGAAATTTACCATTTCTTCCTGGTTTTACCTTTAATCCTAATGTAAGTTAATCAATAATTGAATAGATTTTAAATTAAAATCAAGTTTTATTGTTTTTGTAGCTTGGCAGAACTAAATTCAATGTAGATCCAAAATTTGATTTTATTGGTCCTAATGTACGTGCTCTTGTTGATAAAGTCAAACCAAATATATTTGGACCATCTATAACCGAAAAATATCCATCACTCTATCCACGTGGTGAAGCTTTAGAATTACCATCATGGATTGTTTATGACAAACATGTAATATATTATTAATTAATTGTTTTCATTATGATTATATTTAATCAATAAATTGTTGATTAATTTAGGTTCTTGTATTCGATGCATATTTCGAAGAAACTCTACCAGAATTCGCAGATGCAACATATATGATAAGAAAAGTGAAGATTTATTTTTATTTAGAAGATGGTACAATAACGGTGGTAGAACCGAAAGTTCGTGATAGTGGCCTATCACAAGGTACATTAATAGCACGAAGTCGCATCCGATTACCATCACCAATGGATGATAATTTCTATGAGGTACTTGATTTGAATGTTGGTAGAAATGTGGATTTTTATGGGAGAATATTCAAAATAACGAGATGCGATCGATTTACAAGAAATTTTCTAAATCGTCTCGGTATAGCTGTACCTGATCCAATCGATACACCAGACGATCCATATAGTGAACTTCGATTGAAAAAGAGCAAACACGAAAAACATAAAACATGTAAAGGTGATAATCCATTAGAGAAATTCTTGAAGTACGATAAGAAAGTCTTACGTTTCTATGGTTATTGGGATGATCGTGATACTGAATATGGTTATATTCATAATTTAGAAGTTCTATTTTATATGGCTGATGATACTGTTGAAATTAAAGAAATTTTAGAGGATGGGAAAAAGTTTTCGTTGGTGCGTCGTGAAAGATTAGCGAAAGAAATTGAAGAATTATCATCGAAACTAGGCGCAACTTCGGGACGTCCAATTCTAAATGTACTTGGTAGCAAATTTCGAGGAAGTCGTTATGTTTTTGATCCATTACAATGCGGCCTAAATACCAAAGACTATTATAAAGCGAATGATTTTTTGGTCGGTGCCGTATTGAATTGTTATGGTCGGAAAATTATTTTAACTGATTTAGATGATTTCACTAAAGAATATTATAAAACTAAATATGGTATTACGGGCGTTGAACCAGTTGAAACACCTAAAGAGGTTGTAGAAACGATCAGTACGAAACTTCAAGATCGTATCTTACCACCATGGAATGGTTATGGTAGTTTTGATGATTCAGCCCAAAATTGTAGAACAGTTGAGTTGAAACCGTTACTATCAGATTTTACAAGATTCATAAAACTCGATCGGTGAATATTAGCAAAATTATTGAATAGCAAAAAATAATAATAATAATAACTTTTTAGTCATGGTTTAGATAGTTACAATTTACGTTTTGGTGCTTGTATGCTTTCGAAAATACCACAAAATCGTGCTAGAGTATTTGTTATTAATTATTATTTAGCTGATGAAGCTATACGAATTGTTGAATATGCAACGAGAAACTCCGGTTTCCATATGACTAATAAAACATTTTTACGTCGAGAAGTTGTTGATTTACCGGGACAAGATGCTTATACAATGAGTACACCACCAATACATTATCAACCACAAGACCTTTACATTGGAGCTACTTTAGATATTAATAGTTTCAAATTTTATTTAAAGGATGCAGATGAATATGCTCTACGTTATATGGAACTTCATCCAGATCAAGTTTGTTCCAAACAAAATTGATTCATTTCATAATAATAAATAATCCGTCTTTATTCTTTAGTTTCCGAAATCGAACATCAAATTAATTATGGAAAAGATCCGTGAGAAAATACGACCGGTTTATAAAGATTTTGTAGCTAAAAATTTACCAGCCGAAAAGTCTACAACAATGCCTTACGCTACATTAAAGTAAACTCGATGATTATTCTATTTTAGTTGCCATTAAATTTAATGATAAAATTTTAGGAAATACTTAAAAGAATTGATGGGCGATGATTTGACTGAACACGAATTAATAACTATCGCTCGGAGTTTTCCAGGCGAAATACAACCGCCGTCACAATATAATAGAGAGAAAATTAGGTATAATTGATTGGTTTTTTTTCTATTATTTAAAATAATTTCCCCAATTTCTAGGGCTATAACATTGAATGAATTGAAGCGATTCTTATGGGACGATTTAGAACGATTAACGGAATATTTAAAAAAATCCGATAAACGGAAAACTGGTAAATTAACAAGAAAGGACTGTTATACAGTTCTAAGAGCATGTCGATTACCATTGGATAGAGAATTAATCAATGCGATCTTGGACAAGTAATTAATTTTGATTGGAAAAGTAAATAATATATTATTCGAAATTCATTTCTAGAATTAAATCCGATGAAAACGGTCTTTTATATTATGATGATATTATAGAATTTGTCGATAGGAGAATTTGCACCCCATCAGATGTTTTACCAATTGATTTCAAAGTATTTATAAACAATTCCCGTAATAAATTGATATTATAATATTTTTAAATTCCAGATTGCCGTTACTGGAGAGACAAGAGATATTTATAAACCGGTCGATTACATCGATTGGTGTGCTTTCAATAAATATCTGGATTTGGAAAGTGTTTTCCAATAGAACAATAGTACTTCTCACCATCATTACACCATTTTGTTCTCTATACAGGGAAAATAAATTCGAATCAATTCTAACTAAACCGTTTTTTTATTTATTTAAGGGAACACTCTAAAAACAGGCAAAAGAAAAAAATATAAAAAAACATTGGTTATATATACGATTATACAAATATAAGTATTTAGCAACAATTCATATCACAAATAAACTAATACGAGACAAAAGAGAATTAATTGAATTCACGATCTGGTAATGCAATTGGTGCAATTAATGTCCATCCATATAATAATAAACATAACCAACTGGAGATCATTTTAACCCACATAGAAGCCGAATTTGCATTTAAAGTATTCAAACTGGAATTTGGTCTTTCGACAAAATAATAAAATAATTTCTATATATAAACTATTATATAATAATAAACTTACTTGTACCAATTGGTTAAAGTCATCATTACATAAAGTGTTGCTAATCCAAACATAACATGGAAGAAACTCCATGAATATGCTATAGTTTCATCTTCATTATCCCATACTTTTTTACCATTACCATCACCACGTTCACCGCCGTCATCATTACCTGCGATAGGAACATAACCTTCTAATTAAGAAAATAATTCAATATTTTATTAAAAAATACAATTAGTATTCTTATAATTAAATAATTTTGATTTTTTTATTTAACCACAGCATTATGGCGTTTCCGAATGATTGATTAGAAAAGAAACAAAGGAGATTATCATACCTTCATTTTCAACAAGATTGTTGCATCCACTGCCTCTTACTGTACATAAAACAAACAATAATTAGTAAAAACAATAATGAAGTTAATCGCATTAAACGAATCAAAAAAAAAAAGACAATCACTACATAATGCTATGGTAAATAAAACAATTACAATTAAATAAACTAACTTACCAGCTCCATTATCTTTAACCAACATATTTTCAGACATTGTAATTTTTGATGATTTACTAGCTGAACGTAACGATGAATATAAAACACAACACATCCATACAACTAAACCGATAATTCCTTCACTATCAAAACCCATATGATGGTTTTTAGTTGTATTACCACTTACAATACCGAAAAGTCCTGGATTACATTCTTCATCTAAAATTCAAAATTTTATAATAATCAATATGATTATTAATGAGTTTTTGTATAAATCAATACTTGGTGAATTTGATACCGATGACCAAGTTAAATAAGTTACATATAAAGAAACAACAGCTGATTGTAACAAACCAGATCTTGGTAATTTATCTTGAACAGCCGGTAAAATTGACAATATACTAACAATTATACATAATATTAGATTAATTGAAATGAAGAATTTGTGTAAATCACAACCATGAGGCTAAAATTTTAAAAAAAATTTGATATATTATAAAACTTCCTAAAATATTAATATACTTTTGTGAAGAAAACATATAATAAAACTGTTCCAGTAATTGTTAATGCATAACATAGTAATGTGGCACCAATTAAAGCACAATACCATCCTTTAGATTCAGTTTCTTCATAATTACCAACCCATGCTTCAGCCCAAGAATGTGCAAAATCAACAATCAATATTAATTGTATTATAATAAATAGAAAACCACCAATCATTCCAAAATACATCCATGTTGTACCAAATGATACTTCGGGTATAAAGAATGCACCAATAATACCACCAATAACTAGCAAATATTTCAAACCCCAAAAACTATAAATAAATCAATAACAATTATAATAGGAACAATATATATATATATATATATGGAAATATACCCATTTTGTATGCCACTTCTCGGATCTCTTGATGATTTCACACCCACCATCAATAATGCCATCAATGCAAAGAAACAAGTCAATACGAAACATATACGATAAACTGCTAAATAACCAACAGCTTGATCGCAATTTATTACAACACTATTTGGTAAATAACTCGAACTATTACTACAGAATGGTACCTAAATTTTATGATACAATTAGAGAAAGATTTCGAAAATAATCATGTTTTTAGTGACCTTCTTCAAGACATCTTGTAGACCTGGTGCCAACATAATACAAGCTGTTATTGTTCCAACTAATAACATTAAAGCATACATTATTCTTGTTGATGTTGAATTTCGGCACGATGGACATGCCGAACAACATAAAGAACATGCAGCACTACCACAACAACAAGCCAGCTGCAAAAACAAAAACAATTATTAATATAAATAGGCGTAATTTTACTATGAGAATATATTAGAAATAAAAGTTACCTGAGCAGCTGAACATAAACCTAAAACCGCCCCCATTCTATGAAATCACAATTATTTTGTTAATTAATAAGAAAATCTATGGAAATGATTGGGAAAATGTACGTTTAATTTTAACAATTTTCTTTGTTATTGACACATTGATTAATCTAGATTACTCCAACTAGTTACCATCTAGTGGCGGTTTATTGAATCAACAATTTCCCTATTACAGATTGCTATTTACAGAATTAAATGTGTGGTTACTTTGAATTAAAATAACAAAACCACAATTATTTCATTAATAGTAAGGAAAATCTATGGAAATTATTGAGGATTTACATCCAATTTTATCAATTTTTCTGTTTTGATGATACATAAAGTAATCTAGATTACTCCAAGTATTTGTCATCTAGTGGCGATTAATTGAATCAACAATTTTCTTTTTACAGATAGCTATATACAAAATTGAATTTGAGGTTATGTTGAATTAAGTTTTGAGAGGCCGAATAGAATGGGTGATTTTAATCCAGAAGAGCTAATATTGCCTCCAATTAAATACGAATGTATGTATTCTTCGTATAATTCAATTCGCTCAATTTTATTTATGTAAATATTTATAGATTTGGACCATACTGCTGATGTACAGTAAGTTTCCAGCTTCAATACATCTAATTAAATGAATTATATTCGATTTTGTTATTAATGGTTTAGATTACATGCATGGGGTGATAGTTTGAAAGAAGCATTTGAACAATGCGGTCTAGCAATGTTCGGATATATGACCGAAATACAAACAGTTGAAATAAAACAATGGTCAGAAATTGAAGCTACAGGACATGATTTAGATAGTTTATTATTTCATTTTTTAGATGAATTATTATTTTTATTTAGTTGTGAACCATTTCTAATATGTAATAAATTAGTTATAACGGAATTTATAACTGATAATAATGAATATCGAATTAAATGTAAATGTTATGGTGAAGAATTCCAATTGGGTAAACATCCACAAGGTACTGAAGTTAAAGCAATTACATATTCGGCAATGCAAATTATCAATGAACCAGATAATAATCGTTATGAAGTATTTGTTATTATCGATATATAGAAATTAAAATATTGATTTTATTTAAATCCATTTATTTTTATTATCACATTCAATTCGTTCATACAAGACAAAATTATTGTGGAAATAATTCATCAATTGAATATTTTGTAAATATCCTTTCAATAATAGCAAAAGCAAATTGTGCAATTGTATCTTTCACAATCGGTTTCAAATCAGCAATAATCTGTTCGATATTATCATTGATTGCTTGATTAGTTTGTTTGTTTAGTTCTTGATTTTCGTTGAAAATATTATCGAATTGGAAATGTGGCCGGCCAACATCTAAATCCATAATATAATTACCAATTTTCCAATATTCTTTACCTTTTTTTGTGTAACGTGTAGAATCGACAATTAATCGACTGGAAACATCGGCTAGAATTTCCAATAAAAACAAAATACTTGTAGAATTCAAGTCGATTTAATTTAAAATTGTTAACTTACTGAAATTACCATCAGCTGGTCCTCTGCCTTGTAATGTTAAAATTAATAATCGACCATCGACATTATAATGGCTTTTGATACGTAATCGTGGAAATTTCGTATCAATTTCTATATGATTATGATCTATATCGATATTTAAATTAGTCAATTGAAATTCATCAGCATAATAGATTTCAATATTTTCAAAGGATGCTTTGAAACTATCACCATTGTCTAAGGAGGCTTTTGGTAAAACTAATGGATTCATGGATGGTATCGAAAATTCTGGTATTCCTTCTTTTAAATGTGGACGTAGTGCTTCAATTGCACGTTCGATACATTTAGTCAATTGTGGATCTTTATATTTGCATAATTCGATATAAGGTGCTAGAATTTTTATTATTAAACTTTAATCAATTGTTATAAAAAATTTATTTGGCTTACGGAATTTTTTTGCAGAAACACAATAGAAACATATCACCGAAAATAGAAGAAAATACTTGAAAAAAAACATTCTCTTTACTAATTATTTTATTTTATGTTTAAGGTAATTGACACAGCTGCGATCAATAAGAAACTCACAAAATTTATATTCGTTTTCATTATTAAATCCACAAGTTCCAAGTTCGTAATTAAGAACAACCTTGTAGACCTTGTTGCTGCTTTTTTCTAATTTATTAGAAATATCCGTCATATCAAATGTAAATTGATAATAACAATATTAATAATAATAAAACTGGAAATTTCTATATGGTTAGCCTCAATAGAATAAACAAAGTACATTATTATTATTATTATTATTATGATTGCAGTATTTCGACAAGGACAAATTTTTGGGAAAGCTTATAAATCTCGACATTGAACCAACATTTTCACACAAGAACATAAAAAATTTGAATCTAAATAAATAAACAATCTTTATTTTAATAATTTTCATTTATTACTGTACATGAATTATGTCAGTTTTTGTTTAATTCAAGTTTTTATCAAATTATTTCTAATTCATTTCTTCTAAGAACCTCAATTTTTTTTTCCCAATAGCCTTCAATTCAGTTCTTTTTTTTGACCGATTATTGCGTAAATTACTAGGAATAATGTTTCATATTTTCATTTCAATTAAACGTTTATTTGAAGTTTGGCATAAAACTATTAATTAATATACCGGATGTCCCAGTCATCTATAATCGGTCAATAACTTTTTTGCTATTCAATATATTGACATGTGGTTTTCGCCATCCCGCAGGCGTAATTATAATGTAAATCCTAAATAAAAATGCACTGTATACAAGCTGTCTCCGAATAGTGTAATGAACCAAAGTTATATAGTACCATTCTATTTAAAAAAAAAAAAACATAACTTTGGTTCATTTCACTAATTTGGGACAGCCTGTATAAAATGTAAATATATTTAATTTCAATATATGAAATAGCAAAAAAGTTATCGACCGATTATAGATGACTGGGACAGCCGGTATATGTAGTTGATTACCCTTAATCACAATAAATTATAATTTTTTATATGATTAACCAAATTTTCCCAATCATCATCATCATCATCATCATCAATAATCAAATATTTAAATTTGAAGACTTTTATTTTATTTAAATTGTAAAAACAATTACGCCACAAGAACTAAAGTATGTCAAATAAAATTTGCTGACAATCACCCAATTAACAAATAAAAATAAATTCAATATTAATTACATTGTTAATCATCCCGACAATAATGATGGCGATCAAAATCCTATCAATTATAATGATGATAACGATTACTTTCGAATTTACTAATGGGAAATCGACATTACGTAAGTAATTTTCTAATTATTGAACATAACAAAGATGAAATCTTTCAATTATTCGTTGAATTTCCAGCTAATTTCATCAAAATCTGCCATCGATCCGATCCGCATTTGAATAGTTGCATCAAACAATCAGTCGAATTAATACGACCATTATTAATTAAAGGTATACCTGAATTTGATATACCAAGTTGTGAACCATTAGTTATACCGGAAGTGGTGATTGATCAAGGATCTGGTCCTGTTGCTGTACGATCAATTTATAAAAATATTCACGTTTACGGACCGACGCGATTCGCTCTACGTCAAGTCAGGTAATTGATCAATTCATTCATTTGTTGAAAAACGTAATGATTTCAATTTTTTTGCCAAAGGATTGATCTGGATCGGGATCGCATCAAATTGAAATTGTTATTGCCACGATTAGAATTGCATAGTGAATATACGATGGATGGTCGAATTTTAATGATGCCAATATCGGGCAGTGGTACAAGTCATGGCAATTATTGTAAGATTTTTTTTTCGTCTTCTACTTGTATATTTGATTGGAAACAAAATTATGTTTTGCGGAAATATTCAATAATCTCTAGAAAATGTCCATATTATAATCGATTTAATTATTTAATTTTACTAATTGTAAGAAAAATAAAGGAATTTTTTGTGTTTTGGTTTATTTTAGCTCAAATTGATGCTACGATAACAATGCAAGGACAACGTATAAAAAAAGATGACGAAATCTATTTTAATATAAAAGATTTTTATGTTGATTTCAATATTGGCCATGCAACCATCCAGTTGGATAATCTTTTCAATGGCGATAAAGAATTGGGTAATTGTTAATTATATTATAATAAATTATTGTTTTTAATTATATTTGTTCTTCCTCTCATGTAGGTGAGGCTATGAATCTGTTTTTAAATGATAATTGGAAAAATGTTGCTTATGAAATTAAACCAGTTCTAGAAGATACGATTGCTGGTATTTTCAAAAAATTCGCCAATAAAATATTCCATAAATATCCATTGAATGTCTTATTGCCTAGATAGAAATTTAGAATTTTTTTCAAAATTTTATAATAAATATTGAAATTTGAATAAATTTATCGTTTTATTGTCGTTATGCCACAAACGTTTCAAAAATCACCTAAAATTTGATTTCTTCCTACAACAAAATATTATTTTCCAAATGAAATATGAGAATTTTTATTATTAAAGTACTGATTAAAAATCAGTTCGAGATTTTGGCTGAAACAGCTTCTAATTTTAGTTTCGAAGTAAATGTCTGAGAAATACAAACTGAGAAAATTATAAATTCATTAGATTTTGATAAAAAAATCACCAAATTATGAGAATGAACTTTGATAATTCGATAATAGAAATGTTTCTTCATTAAAATGTCACTATTTTTTATTATTAAATTTTTATTATTAAATCAAATTCACTATAGTTAGTGAATAGCCTGGAATATTTATGTTGTAGATTTGACATGTTACTCCTATATGTTTCCGGTCTTATTGAACAGAGTAGAGAGGTTTAGACTTCACCAGAAGCAACTTGAAAACATGTAGAGGCTTCTGAGGTGTCATGTTACAATTAAATGCTGAGAGTGTATCGTGGACACAAAATACAACATTGTATAGATAAGAGTGGAGAATCACTGAGTGCATCCTTGATCAACATAAAATAGAATATTTTAATAAATAAGAAATATCATCTACTCCAAGCTAAAATAAAAGGCAACTGATAGGCTCAAGAAGATGACGTATATCATGGTTACATAATCTCAGACAATAGACAGAATTACCAGCCACATCATTCTTTAAAATAGGCGTAAAGAAAATTAACTGTGCTAAAGTGATAATCGAGATCCTTAGAGGATGGGCACTACCAGAGTCGTCCTAAGATATTCGACGCCCGTGGGCTACTAAAAAAATTGCGCCCCTCTTCAGATGCAGTAGAGTACACAAATGTACAACATCAATAACTATTGCCGCCCCCAAAAAGCTTGCGCCCAGGGCTATAGCTCATTTAGTCCTGTGATTAGGGGCACTACAGAAACAATAGGAAGAACGTCGCATCACTATTGTTGCTATGGAACTGAATTTCTGTTTGCGTGATAATATTTTTAATTCTGCAAAATAATTGTGACTACCGATAGTAAAGCACCTAACACACTTAGAATATACATTGACTTAATAATGTGATCATTCAAAGTAAATTACTTGTTGGATTGGATAGAGAATAAATGGATTCAATAGAATAAGGAGAGGTGAAATTTAAATTTGAATTTATAATAGACTTAAGTCTCTCAAATGTTATAGATTTTCGTCTTATTGTACGGAGTAGAGGTCTGAGTTTTGACGTAAGCAACATGCAAACGTGTAGAGACTTGTGAAATGTGGTGTTACTGCTGGATGCTGAGAATATTATGGACAACGTATAAATAAGATTGGAGAACTACTCTGAAGACCATTGATCAACCCAAAAATGGGATAATTTGGCCATATTTCGAGGAATGAGGAGTTTCTATCACTATCTATATTCCAATTCTTTATCCAATCTAAAATAGAAGTCACAGGGGCGCCCGACGACAATGGACAGGACTAACAACCACATTACTATTAAGAACAGTTGGGAAGAAAGTTAAATGGGATGATGCGATAATCGACATCCTTAGAGAACAGGCACGAGATTAGGATAAATGTGATTGACAATTGGAAATTACATGAGCCTATATCGACTTTGTTTCAATAGTTTTTAGTTCAATAAACAGTTTCTCCTACAATCTTTATTATTGGATTCAGTATATTATTAAATCAAAATTATGGAATTTATGTTGAATTACGGAATTCTTTTATTGAAAATTATAATTTTTATTATAAATATAAGGAAATCACCGAATTTTAATAGAAAAATGTAGGAAATTTATGACAATTTGACTTCAGGTAATAAAAAATTCTTTACTAGAATCAATAATGAAAAATATTTTCGGACAATTTCCCACAAAAAAAAACTCGTTTTCATTTAATTATTTTGGAAAATACCGTGTCGTCTAAATGCCAAATTCGCTAACAATAACGAGAGGAAAAACTAAATATTTAGAGAAACGGAATATTCGGAAACCCAAATATTTTTAAAACTTTTATTATGTTGAATTAATTTATTATTATTTATTTTTATTTTTATTTTTTAATAAAGAATTATGGTAATATCGAAATTCAGCTCCAGGCAATGGAAAGATTCCTCTTATTTTAAAGTCACCAAAATTATTTGGTATTTACTATAAAAGAATAAAACACGTGGAGTTTTTGTTGAATTTTATTCGGGGCCACACACGTTTATTTTCCATCGTCAGTTTTACCGATGATTTTACGACATCGAAACTTTGAAACGTCAGTATAATGGCCATTGAAAATCGATTAAAAATTCTAAAGTAGAAGAGATTGCTCAAAATCAATCTGCTGTCTTATTTTATTATTATTATTATTATATTTCATGTATTTGCTTTTTTAATAAGAAATCGAGGGATGCGATTGATAATAATTTAAGGATAACCAATATTCGATGAGGTGGAGGAGCTTGAGTACTCACAGGAGAATTGAGGAAGTATGAGGAGGTAAGCTGTGGTGCAGGGGGCGATCAGGCCAAATGAGGATACACCTTTGTAAAAAAAAAAGCCACCCCAATTACCGTAAGGTGATCGCTGGGAGTAGAGGGAGGTCGAAGGTGATGTTATCTTTTTATAATGTCACGACATAATCATGGAACTGGACCATCTCAAACAGTGGAGAGGCTAGCACTTTTCCCCGTATGTGATACAGCCAGATGATTCCCAGGGGAATATCATCATAATTTCTGTATTGATTGTGAGTATTATAACCCAACATTCCGACCTATGGCAAATGGAAAGTGCAATGCTTATAACTTCTTTAATCTAGTGTAGTATCACTATTTCAAGAAGCTTCCAATACTATATATAGCCAAACTTTACCGTTTTAATAATTGTGCCGCTCGCTCGAATAATACTATGTTATATTGAAGTCATTGCTTCATTTAGGAGGTGAAAATCGCTTTCTAAGTATTGATTTATGAAGAGTATTAATGGTCAGGTCGATTTTCTTCGTTGTGCGCCTCAATACAGGCACTTTTTCCGTTGCACTCTCGTTGCAGCACTGGTCAGTAAAACGACGTTAGGTAAAATGAATTTTATCCGAAATGGTGCATATTGTAGTCATACGGACGTTGGAAAAACGCTCTGTGTGGCCTTATGGTAAATGTTGAGTTAGAAATTCAATGATTTTACTGATTTGAATATGCTATCTTAACTAAAATTGCTAAAACGTTGTGTGTGAACCTGACGTGATTTTTGAACAGCTATTTTATGGTTCCGAATAACTAAAATCTAAAAATTATTTTATATGATTTTTAAAAGAAATAATTCTTGAAAAATCTAAATTACATTATTGCAATAGAATCATTGAATCATTCTCTAACAAATAAATATATTTTCTTGTAAGTTATTAGTATTCACACTGTAACTATACAGGGCGATCCACCAGAGATTTTCCTGGTCTTGTAGGAGTAGAAAAGAATGCACTCGAAGATCTAGAGTTTGGGAAATCATTTTAACGTCAAAATGGTCTCTAAATATTACACTTTAGATAGTCGAGTCCGTTTTTGTTTTTGCACCTACTAGAACCAGAGCTGCAAGTTCAGGATAGCCTTTGGTGGATCGTGCTGTATATGTATTTTAAAAACAAATATTGATATTTTCACGAAAATGTGCTTTTCTACAAAAACAACAATTTAATGTAGAATTGATGTGTCTGAGATTACGTAATCTTTTCCTAATAACCAGAGAAAGTTGCTGATTAGAATACAAATACAAAATTATAAAATTCAAATTACCAATTGTAACATATAACGACAATTGGAAAATCAACCCCCCAATTCAGAAATCTCTATTTTTAACCAATCTATCCATATAAAAAATTAAATTTGTGTCCGTATTTATTATTATTATTATTGCTATTATTATTATTATTAATATTATAACGTAATAATTTGGAATGATTGAGAACGATCGAAGTAGGAGAGGAATGTACGAAAGAGGGAAATGCTTCCACTTTCACTCGAAAACAAATCATTTATGTAAAATGCAATTATCATCTTAAATCTCTATGTTAAAACGTATTATTATCGTTCAACACAATTCTACCATAATTATTTTTTCTTTTTTTTTTTTTTGGTGTGTGTTAAGTAATGGGGGATGTTTGAAGGAAATTATTGTTATATGTTGTTGTTGTTGTTGTATGCATAATAGAGGAAAATTTTTGTTTATTCGTCTAGTGTGATTTGTCGTGATTATAACAAAAAAAATATGATATTATCAATTGTTTTATTAATATTTTGTTATGGAAATTTCGGATTCGGTTATCAAGTCAAAGATGGTCCGTTATTAACAAAACGACGTAAGTTTTCCAAATAAAAAAAAAATACTATAGATACTTAATTATCTATTATATAAATAAATAAAATATTTGTCCTATAGTACTTTGTAATTACTAACGTATATTATTTAAAAAAAAAAAACACTATCATTAATTATATTATAATTCGAATTTATGCAGCTCCATGGTTGAGAGTTTGTCGTCGAAACGATCCAAATTTAAATACTTGTTTAAATGATTTATTTACCGAAATGTTCCCAATTCTAGCTAAAGGTATATTATTCAATTTTTTTTGTTAATTATTCAAGAGAAAAAAAAACAAAAGGATTATTCCAGGTATTCCTGAATTGAATGTCGATCCATTCGAACCTCTCTATTTAGACCAAGTTATTATAAGTAAAGGTAATGGAGCTATTATATTAACAGGTGGATTATATAATTTAACTGTAATTGGACCATCGAATTCAACGCCAACCTATACCGAGTAAATAAATAAACTTGTTTTTTTATATTATTATTATTATTATTATTATGAAATTAATATTAATATAAAATTTTCTATTATAATATAGATTTGATTTATCGAATAGAAAGTGGAATTTCGGTATGAATATGCCATTATTGAATATAAAATCCGATTATAATTTGAAAGGTAAAATTTTGGTATTACCATTAATTGGTCATGGTAATTGTGATTTGAAATTGGGCAAAGTACAAACTGATATTAAAACAAATTTCGAATTTTTAAATAAAGAAAATCGCCAAGTTATTTATTTTAATAAAATGCATGTTGGTTTTACTGTTCAACAATTACGAATCAAATTACATAATTTGTTTAATGGCAATAAAGTCTTAGGTAATAATTATTTTTTTTGTAAACACTTTTTCGTATGGTTTTCTATTTGTTGATAATTACAGGACAAACTGTAAATGGTTTCATTAATCAAAATGGTTTAGATATTGTTAAGGAATTGGAGGAGAGTATTGGCGAGAGTTTGGCGAAAATCTTTACAGATATTGTTAATAATGTTTATACGAAAATACCGACTGATTTATGGTTATTGACTGACGAACAATATCAGAATTATTTGAAAAATCCCAATAATTAATGTCCATTTTTTTCCTTTGTTTGTTTTTTGTTTTGATATTTATTTTGTGTTATGACAAAATTCAATTTGTAGCTTGTAGTTACTCATTATTATTATTATTTGTATAAAAAAAATTGTTATAAAAAAATTATTATAAATTAGTAATTTATTCAATAATGAACCTTATTTTTAAAAAGTTCTAAACGAAACTTATACTATTCTTAATACACAAATGAATAAATTATACAGCCAAATAAATTGATTATACACATTACCAGTATCGTAACGTTATCTATCTCAAGTTTATTTAACATTTATGAGGAGAAGAAAAAAAAACTGGAGTGTCAATAAAAAATTGGTGGATGCGCTGCAGC
>JAZBGX010000449.1:18483-30012 GCA_037414775.1 Zonitis immaculata
TGATGATCTAGTTCATTACGTATTATTATAGAGTTCTTCATCTGTGAGAAAAATTTTTTAGCTGACAGTCTTTTGAAAATTTTGGCTCTCAATTCCAATTAATTCAAATTGTACCGGAAGTTTTTTGCATTTAAACAGCTTTTTCTACCATCGCCAATACTAGTAATTTGTAGAGAACTGAATGCTCTTTAAAAGTTCTTAGTGTACACTATTTCTTGAATTACAAGCAAACTATAAAAGTGACAAGAAAAATGTTTTCAACTATTTTGTAGTAAATCTAATTCTCTACAAAAAAGGTCTCTTTAATTAAATTGCTCAAGTGCATTGTAAATTAGATACAACGAGTTGAGTAACGTAGATTGGAATTTTTTTTTAATTTGCAAAGTGCTGTTAGAACTTTTGAAGTACATTTAATTGTAACAATTGACTTGAAATACGTACAAACTCTTAACTATAAAAGAAAGTATTTGCGATTGGAATTGAGGGCTGGAACAATAAAATTAATGTCAGAGAGTTGAAAGAAAAAAATCAAACAAAACACAATATAAATAATTGTTTTGTTTTTTTCTTGATTTTATTGTGTTGTTTCTAGAAGTGTAAATTTTCCCTTCAATAAATATCCAATAAAATTGAATGTTTATTATTTTTGGCGAATCAAAACCGACAAAACAGTTGAATAAGTCGTATATCATAGTTCAATTAACACGCCAACCAATACAATTTACGGATTAATCCAACATTGAGGAGTTATTTTCCAATTTAAAAGCGCCTCTCCAATATTATTTGATTATCATCAAGTTTAGAGAGTTTGTTCGAATTTTCCAATTAAATATTCCATGGAAATTCGAATGATATTCATTTTTAGATATTCTCAAAGTTCTTGTCCAACTCTCTAAAATATCGAAATCAATTTTTTTATTTTCATTGCTTTAGGTAAGACGAGAGAAAATTGATTGGAAAATTTTTATTTAGTGTGTAACAAACTTTTTTTCTTCAAGAAATCGATATTTCTTACAAAAAATTCTGTTCTATTAAATAATTATCTGAATTTTCCGAAAAACTTTCCTTTAGATACCTGTATAATTTGATAGATTTCCACTCAAGAATTTCCCTACAACCTAACAACAAACTTTAGTAAATCCAATAAATAATTTATCATTTTCCATAATAAATTTAGTGGAAACAAATAGTAGCCGGCCTCATGCCCCAATATCAGGTCTCTTATCACTCGAGGAGCGTATAGGCAAGACATTTAAAAACAACATTTTAAAATGGGTAATCCCTGACAGAGCCACAAGTGTCCTAAATGGATCAACGATAACTAGAAAGCATTAATATTATCAAGACATATAGGAAATCGGCGATCTTTTCGACAGATTCATGGGTTTTCCTGAGAAATTTCCGAACATAATCATCTATTAAATGTGAATAGAGACTTGCTTCTCAAACAAAAAAACAAATTCGCTACAAAATCGGTCACTCTGTATATTTGAGACATATAAATTTATTGCTATATATTCATTTTCAAATGCCAACTAATCCATTCGTATATTTTTTTGTTTCTGTTTCCAATTCAAGCGTTATATTTGATTGAATTTTTCCGCACAATAAATTCGCACATAATTTCCATTAAATGGAGAACAAAAAAAAAATTGGAAAAATCAGATATTTTTCCTTTAAATCAAAACAAATGCATCATTTTTGTTTATATTATCTTGTTGTTTTCTTTGAATCGTTGAATATTTATATCAGCAAGTAATTAAATAAATATGAATACAAAACATTGAAAAATTAAGAATATCTTTGACTAAACTATTCCAAATAGCAATTTTATATTTAAACTTCGATTATATAATCTTTAATTTCTATTCTAAAATAGTTAAATAGACTATCCTATCATTACTTATTTATTCAAATTATCTATAATTGTTGGCCATTTGGAATGTATTATCAAATTACTTCATAAAAA
Organism: Zonitis immaculata; assembly: GCA_037414775.1. Lineage (NCBI taxonomy): Eukaryota > Metazoa > Arthropoda > Insecta > Coleoptera > Meloidae > Zonitis > Zonitis immaculata. Next base: position 20,453 of record JAZBGX010000449.1, read on the forward strand.
TTAGAATAATTTTACTTTTTTCAAAAGCAAATTTAATTCCATAATTTAATGTCGCATAATAGAGTCAATTATGAAGAGCTTTCGTCATTTTATATGGAAAGAAGTGATAAAGTTAATGTTATTATATCGAAGCCTTTCAATTTTATTAATTAATAAAGTCCCATCATATAGCACTTCCTATACATATCATTTGCTAGTTCCACATTGATTCGACGACATCTTTTTCAATATTTGAATGAGCCAAACAAGCAAAAATCGACTCGATACACATTCCATAATAACCATATTGCAAGATATACCTGTTGAATATTAAATTTATTCCATACAACGAACTGTTTGTTATTAAATAATAATTATATGATAAACTTTTTTTCAATAGAAATCCAAACAGCCTTTTTGAATAATCAATAATCTTTATACATATCCATAATATATATTCAAAGATATCCCATTTCTGGAATGTTGAAAATCGACTCTATAGAACTGCCTTCAATAATAAATCTCACTCGCAACGCATTCAATGTTAATTGTAACTTAAAATATTGACAATAGGAAAATTGGAACGAATATTGAAAAGCCATGTATAGAGTTGTGCTCTTTATACATGAATAGCAAAATTCTCATGAGACATCATGCTTGGACCAGCTGAAGAATAAACACAAATTTTGATTGTTTGAATAAATTCGTCTATTGATAACATTTCCAGATAATAATATTTATACATCGATGACATGGAGAGACAATAATCCGATTATTATACCATAATTAAATACATAAATACCAGCTTTTGAAATCAACCTTCTAGATTTATATAAGCAACTTATTCTAGAATGATGCTTTATATTATAATTGAAGCATATTCCAGTACATTTAATTATCTGTCACACAGTTGTAATTATATAAAGTTAAATAGAGTCTTAGAAATAATCAAATTAAGAAGAAGCGAATTCTGTTTTTTAAGAAAATTTTGATTAGTTAAAGGGAGATGTTATCGAATTTTGGAGTAAAACCACCAAATTTGAATATTAAACAGAATTTACAATCAATAAACAAATTTCCAAAATTTATTTCCCCTGTGCATTAGGCAACCAACAATACATTCACATAACTGGAATGACAGCGGTTAATGTTTACTTTATAACTTTGCTTATTATTAAGCCAAACAGCATAAGATCTTGACTATAGCTCCAGAAATAAATTCAATAGCGTAAAATGTGATTTTTTTTATTAACTATCCTACAAAAGGATCTTGTATTGAACAATCAGTATGCCTAGAAACAATCCAACAATGGTGGTGACAATTGGTAACTATAGCCGAACGTTACCGAAGTGCTAATTGTTTTGTCTAAAACCGTCAAAGTTAATAACTTGTAATTATAATAAAGTTCATGAAATAGCTAAGATTGAACATAGAATTCAATAAAATTGATCATTTCTATCTTAATATCAACGATAATTATCATAGATTGATTATCTTTAGTTGATGGCAAATTGTGAGGTTAGATTTTCAACGAGGTATTGATATTTATAGTCAAAATGGCTGCAGTCAAAACGGAATTTGATGAACAAGATAAAAATGTTGATGAAAATGATGAAGAATTAGCTGTTGAAACTCCTGAAGGTGGTAAAAAGAAAAAGAAGAAGAAGAAGAAGAAGCCAACGAATCCAGGTTTATATTCCAATTAGAAATTATTTCAATTTTTCATTTTTTTATAATTATTTTAGGTGGTGATGAACGAAATATTGATCAAATTAATAATGGTGAAATAATGGAAGAAAATACACCAGAAAATTCGAATAAAGATGGGACCGAAGAAGAGAAGAAAAAGAAAAAACGTAACCGTAGAAAAGGTGGGGGTGGTGGTGCTGTTCCTAAAACAGTACAAACAAATCCACCGACAATTGCAATAACTGAATTGTTTCCCGATCAAGTATTTCCAATTGGAGAAATTCAAGAATATTCATTGAAAAAAGACGATCGTACAGCTAAAGATCGTTTTACATCTGAAGAAAAACGAGCATTAGATCGTATGCATAATGATATTTATAATGAAGTTAGATTAGCAGCCGAGGCTCATCGTCAAGTAATTCAATTTTCAATAATTATTGGTTATTTTTGATCGAAAGTTGTTTTATTTTTTTTTAATCGATAGACTCGCCAATATATTCAGAAATGGATTAAACCGGGTATGACAATGATTGAAATTTGTGAAGAACTCGAAAATACGGCACGTAAATTGATTGCTGAAAATGGTTTAAAAGCTGGCTTAGCATTTCCAACTGGTTGTTCAAGGAATCATTGTGCCGCCCATTATACACCAAATGCTGGTGATAAAACAGTTTTAGAATATGATGATGTTGTTAAAATTGATTTTGGTACACATATAAATGGACGTATAATCGATTGTGCATTTACACAAACATTTAATCCGAAATATGATAAATTAGTTGAAGCTGTACGTGATGCAACAAATACTGGTATAAAATTTGCTGGTATTGATGTACAATTATGTGAAATTGGTGCTGCTATACAAGAAGTTATGGAATCGTATGAAATTGAATTGGATGGTAAAACTTATCCGATCAAATCGATACGTAATCTAAATGGACATTCAATTTCGCCTTACAGTAAATTTTTTCGTAATTGATAATTGATTTCCTTATTATTGTTTTGTTTTTTTATAGGGATACATGCCGGTAAAACTGTACCGATTGTTAAAGGCGGTGAAGCTATTGTTATGGAAGAAAATGAATTTTATGCTATTGAAACATTTGGAACAACAGGTCGTGGTGTTGTACATGACGATATGGATTGTTCTCATTATATGAAAAACTTTGATACACCTTATGTACCATTACGGTAATCTCAAATTAAACTTGCTATTAATTTTTTATTATTTTATTCAATTTACAGTTTACAATCATCGAAAGGCTTATTAAATTTGATTAATAAAAATTTTGGTACATTAGCATTTTGTAAACGTTGGTTAGATCGTGCTGGTGCATCAAAATATCAAATGGCATTGAAAGATTTATGTGATAAAGGTGTTGTGGATGCATATCCGCCCCTTTGTGATATAAAAGGTTGTTATACAGCACAATTTGAACATACAATTATGTTACGTCCAACATGTAAAGAGGTTGTATCAAGAGGTGACGATTATTAAATTGTTTTTACCTAATCATTTTCATAAACTGTTTGAATATAACTGAGAGAAAAAAATATATGTAAATATAAAGATTTTTTTTATTACATAACCTAAAAAATTTAAAATAAATCGTCTGTCTTTCTCCAATCAATTCTAGCATTGAATGTCTTATTCTTTTTATTTTACTTTTCACTATTTTGTACTAGAGGGCGTTCTGTTCGGTGCAGCTAGCGGAGTCTTGCGGTTGTTTTGGGAATTACGTGACGTTTGACGTCACCATAACGAGATCGCCATTGATTGTTCCTTTTTTTTTTTGGCAAGAGAAAATGTTTAAATTACGGAAAATTTACTAAAATCCAATCAGATTTCGATGTTTATGTAAGTGTAATTCTATTTTTAGTATCTTTATTACAATCGATAATTGTATTTTTAATTAATTATTTCTATTTTGTTAATAAGTAGTGTGAGATGAAATAAGCCGCCCCCTAATTGATTGTTTAATTATTAATTGTAGATCGTTACAATAACGTAAAGATTCTATATAAATACAAGATGATTGGTGGTTTATTCATTTATAATCATAAAGGTGAAGTATTAATATCTCGAGTATACCGTGATGATATTGGACGTAATGCAGTTGATGCATTCCGTGTTAATGTTATACATGCAAGACAACAAGTACGTTCACCAGTTACAAATATAGCCCGCACATCATTTTTCCATATTAAAGTGAGTTTCTACAATAATTGCTATTGTTAAATATTTATTTTTACCGATTAAAATTGAGGGTGTTTCTTGTTATAATTAGAGGGCCAATATATGGATAGCTGCAGTTACCAAACAAAATGTAAATGCTGCTATGGTTTTCGAATTTCTTTTGAAAATCATTGAAGTGATGCAATCGTATTTTGGAAAAATATCCGAAGAGAATATCAAAAATAATTTCGTATTGATTTATGAACTTCTAGATGGTAAAAGTCTTCTCTACAATTTTTATAATAATTTTGTTTTGTTATAAATATAAATTCTAGAAATTTTGGATTTCGGTTATCCACAAAATACTGATACTGGTGTATTGAAAACATTTATAACACAACAAGGTATAAAATCAGCAACAAAAGAAGAACAAGCACAAATAACATCACAAGTAACCGGTCAAATTGGTTGGCGACGTGAAGGTATCAAATATCGTCGTAACGAATTGTTTTTAGATGTTTTAGAATATGTTAATCTTTTAATGTCACCACAAGGTATCTATTTTTTTATCAAATAATACGTTTATTTATTGAAATATTTATTTTTCAAATAGGTCAAGTCCTATCTGCCCATGTTGCTGGTAAAGTTGTAATGAAATCGTATTTATCCGGTATGCCCGAATGTAAATTCGGTATAAATGATAAAATTGTAATGGAAGCTAAAGGTAAAGGTACATTAGGTACAAATTCCGATTCAGATCAAGCACGTTCTGGTAAACCGGTTGTTGTTATTGATGATTGTCAATTCCATCAATGTGTTAAATTAAGTAAATTTGAAACTGAACATTCCATTAGTTTTATACCGCCTGATGGTGAATTCGAATTGATGAGGTAAACATTTCTATTTATCAAACAATTTTCTATTGTTTTATTGATTTGTTTAGATATCGAACAACAAAAGATATATCTTTACCATTCCGTGTTATACCACTAGTTCGTGAAGTTGGTCGAACAAAAATGGAAGTGAAAGTTGTATTGAAAAGTAATTTCAAACCATCATTATTAGGACAAAAAATCGAAGTTAAAATACCAACACCTTTGAATACGTCTGGTGTACAATTGATTTGTTTGAAAGGCAAAGCTAAATATAAAGCATCCGAAAATGCTATTGTTTGGAAGTATATTTTAATTATCCACAATATATTCTATTCTTTTCTAATTAATATGAAATTGTTGTTATTAGAATAAAACGTATGGCTGGTATGAAAGAAACTCAATTATCTGCTGAAATTGAATTATTAGAAACTGATACAAAAAAGAAATGGACACGTCCACCAATATCAATGAATTTCGAAGTACCATTTGCACCATCCGGTTTTAAAGTACGTTATTTAAAAGTATTTGAACCGAAATTGAATTATTCGGATCATGATGTTATTAAATGGGTTAGATATATTGGTCGAAGTGGTTTATATGAAACTCGATGTTAAGATTTATCCAAAAAAAAAAAAAAAAATTACAAACTATTAATGAAACATACCAACAAACAAAACTATATTTTTAGTTCTACTGTATTATTATCCTTTATTTTGTTTATTGAGAGAAAAAAGCTCTCTTTATTATAGAAATAATTAAGCCGGAATTTGGCTTAATTTCTATATATATAGATGTTGGAATTAATGTGCTTGTATGATAATGAGGCAGATATCTCCTTGATAATATATGTGTAACAATATAATCTTAAATAATTTAGGTGAATTACAATTAATAAATAATGTTGATTGTATTCGTTTTTATTTTGCTTTTTTTTTTTGGATAGATGGCACTATTGATAGTCTGACCCAAACGCCATCTATTACTATAGTAATAAACTTTTCCAATAGTTAAATTTGTATTCTAGATAAAAATTATGAAAAGATTCTCTTATAAAATCGGTTTATACCAAACAATTTGTCCACGTAAACAACCACTAACTAATAACATATCAGTTGGACTAAATTTACATGATACAACAATATCAGGATGATAATTATCAAATTCTAATAATTTGTTTAATTGTTTAGGTTGATTTGGTACACAATATGTTAATTCTTGATAATTATCACTAAAACCTAATAAACGTATACCTTTACCATATGGTGAACATATAATACGTCCATCATTTGAATAACATAATTCTTTAATAAAACCACTACCAACATTACGTTCATTTATATAATGTGTTAAACGTGGTAGATTCGATATAACTTTATTACGTTCTTCTGGATGTTGTTGGAAATATTCATTATAACGATTTATACCAATCAAACCGCTATTAATAATGCCCATTGCTGGGAAATGGAAACCTTCAAATAAATTCGGTCGTGTCTGTCTATCACTATATTGATAATTCGATATAAAACCCATCCATAAATCAGATGGTATTTGATTATTCACATTATTTTCATCTGAATCGGAATTTTGTACATCCTCTAATTCGTCGATATAATTATAACAATCTTCATATTCGAAAATTTCGCGTTTTTGAATATCATGTACACTAGTAACCTAGAAATTGTTCGAATATACATAAATAATACAGATATATCAATAAAAAAAAACAAAAACTAATACTTCTTCTGATTCGTTACTACTAAGACAACGAGAAACAACATTCCAACCATGCGGATGTACTTGTAATGAACTAATAACTTCAGCATCTACTGTAAAATCGTCAATAAATTCAACACGATTCCGTCGACGTGTTGGTAAAAATAAATAATTAAAAATTGTACCAGCTGGAAAACTTTGCCCACTCGATTGCATCAAACGATATAATAATGGCTATAAAAAATACATAATTAATTAATCACAATTCAATAATATAAACGTAACTTACTCGAAATGATTTGAAATCAGTTGATAATGTAGCTAAATTTAAATCGTGTATAATTATCATATAACCACCAGTAGTTGATATAATCATTTTACTACCATCCGGTGATAGTTTTGTTCGCATTAAACCGTTCATTAAAAATACTTTGTCATATAACATACTATTTTCTGTTGGACTTTTTAAATCCCATGCATAAATACTACCATCGAATGCCGATGTTACCATTACATTATCTTTATCACAGAATTCAATATTTTTCACCTAATTTTCGATTTAATTAGAAGTTTATCAAATTTTTTTACTAAATATAAAAATTACCCAATTCGAATGGCCATGTAATGTTTTCAAATGACTATTTAAATTTCTTGTATCCCATAATTTCACTGTATTATCATCTGAACATGTTGCAAATTGTTTATTATCGAAAAATCGTACACAATTAACACAACTATCATGTGCTCGTTCTAATGTATATATTTGTTTTTGTGTTGATGCATCATACATTAAAACACAATTTTTCTCGCATGCTGCCACCAACAAACGCCTTCAAACAAAATTATCGTTATTATCAATGCAATATGAATTGTTATTATTGAGTGATATTACCCATCTTGACTAAATTCGAGATTAAAAATACCACCACGACTATCACCAGGACTTGTATTACCATTTAATATAAATTGATCTAAATTACTATACAATTTACCAGCTATATGATCATCATAACCTATATAACGTTTTAAACCGAATTCTCTTAATTTCAATATATTATTTACATTAATTTTATCACAACTACTATAAACTGTACGGTTTTTCGTTGTTGATTGTTGTTGGGTTGTCATTTTTAATTTTTCACTATTATATGTTATACATATTAATTCATCTATCATCAACTTCATCTACTATAGAAAATAATTGTTTAAAATTGATTATTTGTTTCATATATTTGATTATTTTTTGTGGAAATTGTAAAATCACATGCAAAAACAAAATTTTTAACCAACAAATTTCGACGAATATTAACAAATCAAAATATTACTAAATCTCTAGTCATTTTCTATAATTTTGTTGGTATCACTCCTAAGAGAATATAGAAGTAAAACTCTATATCGCTTCTTGTTAATCTTTTCAATCAAAATTAATTGTATTTAAACATTCTAGAGTAAAATATAATCTATTTACGTTAAAATTACTATCAATTAATTAAAAGTATAATTTTAAATTAATTAAAATTGAGTTGTGAACATCATATTTTTTAAAGTTACGTTTCTTGATTTGTTTGTTTTAATAGCTGTCAAATGCGGTGATAAAAATAATTTTCTTGTAGTTTTGTTTTTCAGAGACAATTGGAAAATGTGGAAATCGCAGAAAACTGATTCTTTTGGTGATAAAAGTAATATATTTCATGATTTAATCGAAGAATGTAAACATTCAATACCAGGTGCTCGATTATCGTATTCATTAAGAAATCGTTTGGAGAAATATCCGATTGATGTACGTCGTGATATTGTTAATAAATTTAAAGTTGGCTGTTCACCATTATTTATAGCTTGTAAAAAAGGTCAAAATGAAATTGTTGAATATTTATTAACTATATGCGATGCTAATATTGAACAAAGAGGCATCTACGAAGTACCAGATGATCGGTAAATTTTTATAGAAATGTATCATTTTACTAATAATAAAGATTTGATTTTATATAGGTCAACACATATCGTAACACCTTTATGGTGTGCTGCTGTATCTGGTAAATTACCAGTTGTTGAAACATTATTAAAACATAATGCCGATATAAATGCTGTATCAGATACAGGTTCAACACCTGTACGTTCAGCTTGTTTTATGACACATTTTGATATTGTTAAATATTTAGTTGAACATGGTGCAAATATTAACCGTCCGAATTATAATGGTGGTACATGTCTAATTAATTCTGTACAAAGTGCCTCATTATGTGAATTTCTATTGAAAAATGGTGCCGATGTTAATGCTAGAGATATACAAAATAAAACTGCATTACATTATGCTATACAAGAACATCGTTTAGAAACAACAAAGTTATTATTGAAATATGGTGCAAATTATTTAGCTAAATCACGTTATGGTGATGATGCATTACAAATGGCATGTTTAAAAGGTGCTACTAGAATATTTGATTATTTAACTATTAATATACCGTATAGTAATGAGAAATTAGCTAATGCACATGAATTAATGGGCTCTACATTTCTTGATGAACATAATGATGCAGTTGTTGCATTATTTCATTGGAGAGAAGGTTTACTATGTCGACAAAATCATGGTGATATATAATTATTTATTTATTTTAGTTACCTAATAGTGATTATGAAAGAAATTTGATTTTAGGATTATTGCCAAAAGAACCGAAATTGGAACCGAAAGAAGGTTATCGTTATCAAACTGAATTTGAAACAATTGACGAATTGGACAATATCTCAACTGATCTTGATTTAATGCGGATACAAAGTTTATTAATTGCAGAACGTATTCTAGGGCCACACCATAAAGACATAATATTCCGGTATAGTTTTATTAACATTTTTCCTCTTAATTGTATTAATATTTAAATTTAAAGATTAATGTATCGAGGGGCGGCTTATGCTGATATGTTCCGTTATCAACGTTGTATTGATTTATGGCGGCGTGCTTTAGAAATTCGCGTACAAAAAGATTGTATTTTATATACAGATACGTGTTATACAGCTCAAGCATTAGTACGACAAATGATCGATTTCAATCAAAAAGTACAATTGAAGAATAATGATGATTCGAAACAACGATTTCATGATATTGTTGAAACATTTAAATTAATAACAACAG
>JAZBGX010000450.1:0-25218 GCA_037414775.1 Zonitis immaculata
TACACAAAATTGGTCTTGTTTAGTAGTAAAATGTATTGTTAAAGTTTTGGTTAAGAAATCCGGCCTACTTCGCTTTAATTCTCTCCATAAACTTGTTAGCTGTTTTCTAGAGAAAAGTTAACCCACATTCTGGATCACCTTTATAAAATAGAGTGGTACCGGTGGTGGTGGTGGTGGTGGTGGAGAATCTAATTTAGAATGTTAACACTGACATGTCACTATAGTGTCATACTATCAAACATCAAAGCTTAATGAGAACTTCAAATAATAATTTCAAAAAAATTCACTATAGGAAAATCTATATTGTAATTTGATAAAAATGATCGTTTATCTTTATGCAAGGTTTATTCTATTTAAAGAGAGAAATTTACAAAAATCTCCTGAATGGTTGGTAATAAGTCAACTGTAACAAAATGCGATGTAATCTTCAAAATTCTATATTGAATATAATATTTGTTGGCGATATTTATAAAAAGTTTCGAAATTATTTTTTATTTATTCACGTGTTGAAATTTATAGCTACTATTTTTCCTTTAACAACTAACTTAAAATGAACACACAATCCCGATGAAGTCTTATAGTAAACATTATTCGGTCCGACTACGGAATTTATTGGAGAATTGTTTACAACATCAAAAACTTTTCTATTCTCTTCAACTATTTCGGTGATTCTTTTTCTTATATGTTTCCATTATTGTTTCCATTTCTAATATATATCGATAAAATCTTTATTGTTTGTTATTTGCGTGCTCTATCTATATCTATATTGTCAAAATATTATTCAGTTATTATTATAAAAATTCAGGTAATTTTATGATAGCTATCTATTTTCGTTATTGCTTTATTGCAACAATTAATAATCACTAGTTTATGTTTATTTGTCAACCATTAATTTTGTTATATGTTTTTGCACGCTATTCACTTTGATTGTTTAAACGTAATATTGATGCATGTGCTATTTATAAATAGTAGACTATCAATGTGACAATATAAATCCCTGGTTTTCATAGTGCAACAATAATTTTTTTTTTCAATTCAACAATATTGTACAGTATCAAAACTTTAATTGATGCTAACAAGTCGAATTTTGTATAACTGATTCCATATAAATCAAGTACTATGGAAATTATAACGTTTGTTTAAACGACTGACTTATTAACAATAGAAAAAAGAAATCTTCAAACATTTTGTTATAATTAATATGATAAAAACCAACCATATTTCGCAGTTTCACAATGGAGCAAAAAACAAAAACAAACAAAAAAAGCCACAAAACGTAAAGCTCCCAAAATCATAAATTTCCATAGCAAGCAAGCTTTTAAAACTTGTTGTTTATATACAAATATGCTAAAAAAGTGGATCTTTTTTGTCTCACCAATCATATGGCCTTATTGTTGCTACATTTTGTTCATATATAAATAATTCTAGTTTTACTTGCAACAGTTTGTTATAATGTAACAACAACAACAAAAATATATACATATATATTACCATTCTAGCGAAGTAATAACTATTCTTACAAAGATATAAAATAGAAACAATATCATATTTCATTTGAAATAAAATGATTATTTAATGATTTTAATGTAATAATAACAGAAAGAACTGAATCGAAAGAGAGAACAAATAAAAATAAAAGTTCCAAATATAATATTTATTGCTATAGCTGGGCATACGTTTGGATGATGGTATATATATATATATATAGAGATATTTTCTTGAAGCAATTCCACAAACAAATATTCATATTTTCATTCATTGAACGAATTTTATAACAGTTGGATTTTTTTTTTTGTGTTTGTATATATAAATATTTTCTGGAGGCCTTTAGGCAATCTTTTTCTTCAAAATAACAGTTTTATACCCAGCTGTCAATAACACAATTTCGACTTCTCAATTATCATTTTTATTGTGTGTAAAGAGAAAAAATAAAAAAGAAACTGTATATATGTGATTGAATTTTTTGTTGATATAGCATAAAGCTTATATGTATAGATGTAGTTTCTTTCATTTTAATGAAAAATCAAACAGAATTTAAAACAAAAATTTTATGTCTATTCATAAAATGAATGTTGCTATTTCGGTATTGAATTCGAATGGATAATTTCTAAATAATTTTTTGTTATATTTTTTGGACACGATAACGGTCAACATTTATCCAATTGAATTCAACATACGAACACTATACATAAATATATGAAACAACATTGTAGTTGATATAAAGTCAGGAAACAGGATAGTAACAAGAAGTTGCGGTCGTAGGTATTTGGAGAATAGTAAATAGAAGAATATGTTGTGAATAGGAAACCATTCGTGACATATCTAAACGTTGAAAATGTTGACAGTTTTCCAGAAACAACATACATTTATTGTTTTTCTTGGTTGATAAAAAAAACAAACTGCATAGTTTTTCGGTAAATTCTCACAAGGCAATCAATAAAAATGAATAACAACTAACTAACTGACAGCTCTTCTTTACTGTTGCAATATACCATCAAGTTGGGGGCCCATTTGTTTTTGTCTCTTTCAAAATATTCGATTTTATGGATGGTAGAAAAAAATTGTGGAAAATTTGTATGCCACTAGTGGACGATAGACGACTATAGAATCATAAATATATCAAATAATTCAACCATGACTTTTCTAGTTGGTAATTGGCAAAGGCCACACATATATCCCAAAAATTGTCTGTTATAAATCAAACTCGAGAAAAAAATAAATGGACCATATTTTCTTATAATAATTCATAATTTAAACGGAAATTAGAATGAAAACTTTTTAGTCGATATATAGACTAGAAACGACTGCACTTCATAATCCAGTTATAAACTGTAAAATTTATGTTCGTCTATTACTTTTTTCTCTATTTGATAACAACAATTATGGAGTTAATCAATTGGAAATGGTTTGAAGCATTTCCCGTCTTCGCTTCAATCTTTTTTTTTTTCATTACAACTAAAGATAATTACCATCTTAATCTTTAATTTACTCGATTTCTCTTGTTCGAAATAATTATAATCGCAATATGGTTTTTATTTTGGAATTGTTTCAGTTGATTTATATGTCATTAATTTCTTTTGTTTGTGGAAAAAAATGGAACAATAGAAAAATTTCAGTTTGTTTTGTTTTGTTTGTTTCGTTTACCCTCTTACAACACTTTATACCACAATAATTAAAAAACTTCTTCATTTAAAGTTTTCAATTTGTTCCCCAAACAATCCTAGTTGGTTTATTTCAAAACTACTCCAGTTATATCTTAATTTACACTTGTATTCAACAACTTTCATCGTTTTGTTTCATTAATATTAATATAAAATTATAATTTCTACAATGATAATGGTTGTTTATTATATGTTTAAATGAAATTCATATTTTAGTAGCCTCATATTGAAATTCAGTTCAAATAACATATGTCTGTCTATTTATTTGGTGACTTATTCAACAAAATTTCAACTACTCTAACATTAATTTGTTGCACTATGTAAATATTTATATGGATTTATTTTGTTTCATTTTAGAATGTTTAAAGAGAGAGTATGATTTTTTAATGATTTCTTTTATAAATGAAAATTTAGGTGACAGCAACCGACGGCGACAAAGATCGACCGCAGAACATTGTTTACTTCTTAACTGGTCAAGGCATCGATCCTGATAATCCTGCCAATAGTAAATTTGATATCAACAGGACCACAGGGGAGATATTCGTACTAAAAGTGGGTATATTGAAATCTAACCATTATCCTTTTATATTACAAAAACAAACAATTCACTAGATAGAATTTTTTCTCTCTCTCTCTCTCTTAAACAATCAACCCTTTAGTTATAAAATAATGACTATAAACGTTGTTTTTTTTTTTTTAATTGTTTGCCACTACAACAAGAAATTATCAAATTTCACCAGAAAAGTTTTCCGGCAGCTCTAACCGTAATTTGCTTATCATTTGTATTTTCTGTACTCATTGTTCTTACACACAGTCCATACCAATTGTGTTCCTTTTTTTATCAAAAGAAGTATGCAATTTTTTCTACATTTGTCTAAAAAATGGACGCCTATAGCCGTCATCCGCAGAATTGGGTTAATAGAGCGATGGGAAGAAAAACAGTGCACAATTGAAATAATCATTGCCATATTCATACTCTATTAACAATGAGAGACTATCAAATAAACTTTTTTTTAGATAGAAGATGGACATTGTCGTATCTCTATTACATTCAGTCATTGGAATGTGTATTGCCCGTTGTCCATCAGGAAAAAATTACTTCTATCATCAAATCTTACTTTTACAAAGAAAAAATCCAATTCTGTGTAGTCCTTTTTTAATCAAATTTACTATCATAGTATCATCCTCTTCATTAAGGATTAAATTACAAGCTCAAATCACATTAGAGTTTAACTCGTAATTACCATTCATTGTTAAATTATTCAACTGGATTCCATAAATATCCCTGTTGTTACGCTTGACGAAATACAAATACTCAAAGAGGAAAAAAAACTATTTGTAATTAACATTGATCATAGATTTAGTTGTGAAATGATTTGCCATTTCGTTTGTTCTATTTTTTTTTCTAGACTCTAGATAGAGATCAACCAAATGGTCGGCCACAATGGCGTTTCACTGTATTTGCCCAGGATGAAGGTGGTGAAGGTTTAGTCGGTTATGCGGATGTTCAAGTTAATTTAAAGGATATTAACGATAATGCCCCAATTTTCCCACAAGGTGTTTATTTCGGTAATGTAACCGAAAATGGTACAGCCGGAATGGTTGTAATGACAATGACAGCTGTTGATTATGATGATCCATCGGAAGGTTCGAATGCACGTTTAGTATATTCGATTGAGAAAAATGTTATTGAAGAAGAAACCGGATCACCAATATTTGAAATTGAATCAGAAACTGGTGTTATAAAAACAGCTGTATGTTGTTTAGATCGTGAACGAACACCGGATTATTCGATACAAGTTGTAGCAATGGATGGTGGTGGATTGAAAGGTACAGGAACGGCATCAATACGTGTTAAAGATATCAATGATATGCCGCCACAATTCACGAAAGATGAATGGTTTACTGAAGTGGATGAAACGGACGGTACAACATTACCTGAAATGCCAATTTTAACCGTTACTGTTCATGATGAAGATGAAACGAATAAATTTCAATATAAAGTACTTGAAAATTCCGGTTATGGAGCTGATAAATTTACAATGGTACGTAATAATGATGGTACTGGTAGCTTAAAAATTGTACAACCACTCGATTATGAAGATTTATTACAAAGTAACGGTTTCCGTTTCCGCATTCAAGTCAATGACAAAGGTGAAGATAATGATAATGACAAATATCACGTAGCCAATTCATGGGTTGTTGTGAAATTGCGCGATATCAACGATAATAAACCGCAATTCGAACGACCAAACATTGAAGTTTCGGTTTATGAAAATGCCGAAGTTGGTAAAAGTCTTGAAACATTCAAAGCCACCGATCCAGATCAAGGTGGTAAGAGTTTAGTATCATATGCTATTGATAGACTATCCGATAGGAAACGGCAATTTTCAATCAATCAAGAAGGTACAGTTTCTATACAACGTTCATTGGATCGTGAAGATACACCACGACATCAAGTTAAGATTTTAGCGATCGACGATGGTATACCACCAAAAACTGCAACAGCTACATTAACTGTTATTGTTCAAGATATCAATGATAATGCACCGACATTTTTACGTGATTATCGACCAGTACTACCTGAACATGTACCACCAAGGAAAGTCGTTGAAATTTTAGCAACAGACGATGATGATCGCTCGAAAAGTAATGGACCACCATTCCAATTCCGATTAGATCCAGGTGCTGACGATATTATTCGGGCCTCATTCAAAGTCGAACAAGATCAAAGTGAGTACCTACTTATTCATTAGTATAGTTGATAGATATAACTACATTAAATAAATGAGCGGAAAAAAAAACATGCCAATTTAACGTTTGAAGCTTTTAACGGGCACGTCAATGCCAAATTCAAATTTGCCTACCTGTTTATAGAAGCTTAATCTTCGTACTTTACGTTGTTGTTGTTGTTGTTGTTATTATTATGATTACCTCTATTCGAAATGGCGTCTCACTTGAAAAAACAAAACAAAGTAAAAACTATTAAAGACAATTATTTTAATGTAAATATTGCATTCGCAAGTTGTTTTAATTGATAAATTATTAACAAATACATAATAGAAAATGATAATTATTCTATTTACCTGTTTTTTTATCAATAATTTTGTTTGCACTGATTTTAAGGTTATTTATTTATTTTTATTAATTATTGTTAATTAATCACATTGTAGACGCTAATGAAGCATAATTTTCACTCAAATTAAATTGAAAAATAACATTATTTAGATAATTAATTTTATTCAACATCGTATGTTGATTGACATAAACGTTTATTATATTTAATTATGGGGGGCGCTGCCTGAAAAAAAAAACCAGCGCCATCTGATAGTAGGTAGTTGGGTAGTCAATTGTTTTTTTCGTGGCAAGTTTGAAAAATTAGCCTAGAATTTGTCCTAAAATGATCTCGTATTTATTGATTCCGTTAGATACATTTTTTTTTTCTTCTACTAACTTCACATGTATAGTTCAACATTTAACAGATCTTTAATAGTTCCATTATATTGACTCGAATAATGGAAATGGGAGTTTTATTATTATAGGATGATATCTTCGAATCCGCCTACAGTTTTTATTACTCAACATAATTCTAACAATCCTCGATAAAATTCAATGTTTCCACTAAATTATTATTATTCTCTTTTATTTTAAAATAGTCAATTTTGTTTTCTATAATAACTTTGTAGGATTGAGAACAACAACAGAAAATATAAGGTTTAATCTTTTTCGAATTGAAAAAAAAAACACTGAACAAATTAAGCCATCAACAAAAAAAAAACACTGGACTTAATCCATTCATCAGTTAAACATCACAAGCATCGGATTTGTTTTGACAATGTAATTGTTCAAACGATGGAATATTCAATTCATACAAAAATATTTACCAAACTACACAAATTGACTTAATATAAAATATTGAACAATGTTAACGAACGTCATTAATATTCAAACGGTTATTTCGAATATTTGAATAATTCAATAAGTATTTGTAATTGTAAGTCATAAATTATTATCATACTCTATTGATTTTGCTATTCGATTACGTTTTTAGAAGAGTAGTTCCAATACAAAAAAAAAAACTAAATAGGATAATTCTAAATAAATTGTATTTGTTGTAAATAGTTGGACTTACTTGTCTAACAATTCAAAATTATATTAAACTTATAATGGGAATGGAACAATTTGTTGAAATATTAAGATTTTCGAATTAGTTCATGTTGCAATAATAATGCCAAAGGTACTAAATGAATTTATATAGATATTCAATGATAATTCGTTTTGTGAGAGGAATAATTCAATTATCTGCCTCTTTGGTTATATTCGAATAATATAATTAATTAAATTGCATTCGGTTGAATTGTAAAATCACCTGCTGTTTTGGAATTAGCTATTGAAAAATCTGTAAATGACAGTATCTTGTTTGTCTCCAATAATAATAATAATATGGATATTTCATTTTATTATTACTTCCAACAATGGAAGTTGCGAGCATTATTGAAAGTTTCCTCTATAGTCGGTTGCTTTCATAAAATTCCTATTTATATTTGTATAGAATTGTGATAATAAAGCATATAATTGTACCATAATAATGTTGGTTTCCAGAGGGTGCCAATGGCGATGGTATGGCAATTGTATCATCGTTACGTTCATTCGATCGTGAACAACAAAAGGAATATCTAATACCGATCGTTATAAAAGACCATGGTAATCCAGCAATGAGCGGTACAAGCACTCTAACTGTTGTCATTGGTGATGTGAATGATAATAAAATGCAACCGGGCTCTAAAGAGATATTTGTTTATAATTATCAAGGCCAAGCACCAGAAACCGAAATCGGTCGTGTTTATGTTTATGATTTAGATGATTGGGATTTACCCGATAAGAAATTCTATTGGGAAACAATAGAACATCCACGTTTCAAATTGAACGAAGATACTGGTATGATTTCAATGAAGCATGGTACACGTGATGGTCGTTATCATTTAAGATTTAAAGTCTATGATCGCAAACATACACAAACTGATGTACCGGCTAATGTTACAGTGACAGTTAAAGAAATTCCACATGAGGCTGTTATCAATTCGGGATCGGTACGTGTTGCCGGTATAACCGATGAAGATTTTATTAGAATATGGGATTATAAAACACAAAGTCTATCGAAAAGTCGTGCTGAACGTTTCCGTGATAAAATTGCCGATTTATTGAATACCGATCGTGATAATGTTGATGTTTTTAGTGTACAATTGAAACGGAAACATCCACCATTGACCGATGTACGTTTCTCAGCACACGGTTCGCCATATTACAAACCAGTACGATTAAATGGTATTGTATTGATGCATCGGGAAGAGATTGAACGCGATGTTGGTATCAATATAACAATGGTCGGAATTGATGAGTGCCTGTATGAGAATCAGATGTGTGAAGGTTCTTGTACGAATACACTCGATATAAGTGCCTTACCATATATGGTAAATGCCAATAAAACGTCATTGGTTGGTGTACGTGTTGATGTCTTAGCTGAATGTACATGCGGTGCACGTAATTTCAGTAAAGAGGAGAATTGTCGCAATACGCCTTGTTACAATGGTGGTCGTTGCATTGAGACACGTTATTCGTTATCCTGTTCATGTCCAGCTGGCTATAATGGACCGCGTTGTCAACAAACATCTCGCAGTTTCCGTGGTAATGGTTGGGCCTGGTATCCGGCTTTAGAAATGTGCGACAAATCGCATTTACATTTCGAATTTGCAACAAGAAAAGCCGATGGTCTTTTACTTTATAATGGTCCAATTGTACCACCCGAATCCGATGAAATTATGGTATCTGATTATATTGCTGTGGAATTAGAACGCGGCTATCCACGATTATTACTCGATTTCGGTTCAGGTACATTAGAATTACGTGTGAAAACGAAAAAAACTGTAGACGATGGTGAATGGCATCGACTCGATATATTCTGGGACACGGAAAATGTACGTATGGTTGTTGATTATTGTAAATCGGCCGATATATCCGAATTAGAAGATGGAACACCGCCTGAATTTGATGACAGTAGTTGTCAGGCACAAGGGACAATACCAGCATTTAATGAATATTTGAATGTGAATGCACCATTGCAACTAGGTGGATTATATGTTGAACAATTTGATCCGACACATTATCATTGGCAATATATGCCTGTTGGGAAAGCATTTGACGGTTGTATACGGGATTTATTCCATAATTCGAAATTATACGATCTAGCACATCCGGGTTTATCACGTAATAGTGTTGCGGGTTGTCCACAAACAGAAGAGATGTGCGGTCGTTCTGATGCTACATCAAGATGTTGGGAGCATGGTACTTGTATTGGTAGTTTCAATGAAGCGAAATGTCAATGCCGTCCTGGATGGACTGGACCAGCTTGTACTATCCCAACAATACCAACATCATTTAAACCACAATCGTACGTCAAATATGCATTGAGTTTCGAACCGGATCGTTTCTCAACACAAATCCAATTAAGATTTCGCACACGCGAAGAACATGGTGAATTGTTCCGTGTTTCTGATCAACATAATCGTGAATATGGAATTTTAGAAATTAAAGATTCCCGTTTATATTTCCGTTACAATTTAAATTCATTACGAACAGAAGAAAAAGACATTTGGTTGAGTGCTGTACCGGTAGATGATGGACAATGGCATGTGGCAAGAGTTAATCGTTATGGTTCGGCAGCAACTTTAGAGCTTGATGGTGGCGAAGGACGACGTTATAATGAAACATTCGATTTTCTCGGCCATCAATGGTTGCTTGTCGATAAACAAGAAGGTGTTTATGCTGGTGGTAAAGCGGAATATACGGGCGTACGGACTTTCGAAGTTTA
Organism: Zonitis immaculata; assembly: GCA_037414775.1. Lineage (NCBI taxonomy): Eukaryota > Metazoa > Arthropoda > Insecta > Coleoptera > Meloidae > Zonitis > Zonitis immaculata. The sequence continues at coordinate 10,030 of JAZBGX010000450.1, forward strand.
TGCCGATTATCAAAAAGGTATAATACTTAGTCGATTGAAAAATATTGGAATTGTTTCAATTTAATTTGTAAATTTAGGTTGTTTGGATGATATTCGATTAGAAGGTAAGCATTTACCATTGCCACCAGCAATGAATGGCACACAATGGGGCCAAGCTACTATGGCGCGCAATCTCGAACGGAATTGTCCATCTAATAATCCGTGTGCTAATGTTATCTGTCCTGAACCATTCGAATGTGTCGATTTATGGAATGATTACGAATGCACGTAAGTAGAATGAAATTAAATCATTAACACAATAATTGAACACAAATTATTCAATCATTATTATTATTATTTCGATTATTTAGCGAAGGCACTGAGTTTTAATCGTTTCTTCTATTTAATTTGGCTAACAATAGACATTCTAGTAATAAAACTGTAGTTGTGTAGTTAATGAAAAATTACTACTAGTCGATGATGGGTTTGAAATAATTTTGATGTTTCCATTCACAAAATTTAAATTCCAACTACAACACCATTACACACAACTTTATAAATAAGCGACATCAAGTTTGTTTGATTTGAACAATATTAAAGATATACAAACAACAACCATACAAAGTCTTCTATTTTCAATATTAAACTATGTATATTGTTTTAGTTTAAGTTTAAAGTTGCAAAACAAACTTTACATTATTATAACGGAAATTCAAACCAAATTTATTTGAACGATTGGTCTTTCAATACTCTTGAAATCGATATTTGTAGTCATCATTAATTCTAATGGAAATTGTCGGAATTACATCTTGAAGCTTCGAAAGCATCAGAAAGTTTTCAAGCCACCATCCACTCGAGCAATTTTCAACGTATCGTAAAATTGATAAACCATTATCCTCTAATGCTTTTATTATTTGAATGTTTTATTATTTTTATAGCTGTAACTCTTTCTTTTTTTTTATTTCATCTGTGGCTTGAATTTCAATTTTATTATTTTGAGTTGACAATTACACATTCTTTAAAATAAAGCAACCCCCTGATTTTTCATTCCCCATCAATAATAAATTCTAATTAATAATCAGAAATCCATTACAACTAATTGATGAGTTGATTAATTTTTTGCGTACAATTATTATTTAAAATAATTATTGACTGGATCGGGGTGGTTTGTTTTTTTTTTTTTTAATTATTAAAAATATATTGTGAATTTAATTAAGTCTGCTATTCTCTCTATATTCTTGCATGTTATCAGTTTTTTTTCTTTTTGTAAAATAAAAATGTTTGCTATCGATAACAGTTGTGGGGAAGGTCGGGTAATGTCGCCTGACAGTAAGGACTGCATGGACAAAGACGAATGTTTGGATTTGCCTTGTTTAAATGGTGGTACCTGCTTCAATTTGGAGCCACGTCTACGTTATCGTTGTCATTGTCCTGACGGTTTCTGGGGCGAAAATTGTGAATTGATACAAGAAGGGCAAACATTAAAATTGAGCATGGGTGCATTGGCCGCCATCTTGGTCTGCTTGCTCATCATACTCAGTGAGATTTTTGTAGTTTAATCTAGTGCATGTGAGTATTTTGCACTTTTATACTTGTTGTAAAGACTGAGTTCAATAATAAAAAAAAGAACACATGGTTTGTATTTAGAATTTTATTTTGATCTTGTCTCTCTCAACTCCTGCTCTATACACTGCCTACTTAGCATGACTCTATATTTGCACTTGCTACAATAGTAGTAAATCTCCTCTTCGTTTCTCTCAGTGCCAAAGCATTATCGTGTTTGAAAAACAAATAAGGTGAGTATTAACTGTTATCTGATTATCTCTTTAGATGTCCTCAAGGTTACAAGTTCCGTACAAATGGTTGTATTAATGATAATGAATGTATGTGGCTGCCATGTATCAATGGCGGTATATGTAAAGATTATGATCCACCATTGAGGTACGAATGTTTATGTCCGAAAGGCTATACAGGTGGACATTGTGAATTAGAATTAGCACCATCAGGTGCTATAATGCCATCTAGGGACTTTATAGTTGCTGTAATTGCTTGTTTATTAGCTTTATTAGGTGAGTTCTATAGCTTTCGTCAATTTCAAATCACTAGCTGGATTGATTGTTTCAAGCACTTTTTTTGTGTGTGTCTTGATAAGTCGATATGATCGAGATAATAATTCATAATTTCTTGTATAGTCCTCGTTTTGGTCTTTGTCGTCTATAATAGACGACGGGAATCGCATATAAAATATCCAGGACCGGATGATGATGTCCGTGAAAATATCATTAATTATGATGATGAAGGTGGCGGTGAAGATGATATGACTGCATTCGACATTACACCATTACAAATACCAATTGGGGCACCACTTCCTGAATTAGCACCGCCCAAAATTGGATGTAAATTCAATCAAACTATTCCCATTGAATTAAATTATTAACAATTTTTTTTTTTTAATATTTAAATACAGTTTCAATGATTGGTGTGGGACAAGAACCGAATGTCGGAGTATTTATTGAAGAACATAAAAAACGTGCCGATAGTGATCCAAATGCACCACCCTTTGATGATTTAAGGAATTACGCTTATGAAGGCGGTGGTAGTACAGCTGGATCGCTCAGTTCACTCGCATCAGGTGAATATATTAACCAAAAAATTTGATTAGTTTTATTTATGTTTTCGATTTGTAGGGACAGACGATGAGACACAAGAATATGATTATTTGGGCGCTTGGGGTCCGCGTTTCGATAAATTAGCAGATATGTACGGTCCTGGTGAAGAAACTGAACAAGAAGAAGAAGAATAAGTGTTGAATTAATACCGATCTTGATTCCTCACCATTTACCCCAAATACCAAATAGTTTGTAAAAGAGCAAATTTAAAAGACATTCAATAACTGTAAGAAAATCAAGCTTCACGTGTCTTCGGCGTGTCCTAATAAGACTGTCGCAGTAGTGATACTATTGCAAAATATACATATAAATATTATATACAAACAGAATAATATAAATTGTAGAGAATTTTATTATAAAATAGACTCTAATTATTGAAATTTCTCACAAACAATTATTCCAAAATAACACTTATTACAAGTTTCTATTCCGACTAGAGCAAAAAAAAAAAATTGTAATAAGTTAGTCCATAACTATTCTATTCCACTTACACTGCCATTCGAATGAATCATCAGTAATTTATCTTTCACATCATTTTCATCAACTATCATTGTTTGTATTTATTTGTATTGATTTAGATGGTTGACTATAACTATTTACTGGGAAATTTCGGTAATATAGAGTCTGAATGTTGCATAATTTATTTGTAAAGCACACAAATTATACCATTTTGTCATCATCATATAAATTATGTATCGTTGAGAGGCCAGTATTCCTATGGATTGTAATATTGTAGGTGCAGTCACATTCTTAGATCAAATATAAGTCAAATAGTTTTAACAATTTTCGGAATGAATGTGAATTAGTTGAAATTTTTATTTCGAATATATAAATAGAAATAATAATGGAAACGAATAATTTCTGTATATAAACGGTGATTTGTCGTCACATGATAAATAATTTAGACAATGAAGAATAAGTCACATCGTTTTGATATAGCACTTTGCATACCATGTTGTCATAATTTCATAAATTAATCCTACTAAAGATTTTTTTTCTAAATATAGATCGTCAAAGCTCACATTAGACAATTTTTGTGTTGTAGTTATGTATATAGATTTTATTTTTTTTCTAAAAGAGATTGTATTATTTCAAGAAAGCTAGATTGAGTGATTGTTGGAAAAATGTGAAACAGAGTGCTAGTGCCAATTATTAATGATAAAAACCAACAAAAAAATATATATATATAAATATAAATAAATAAATGTAATAATAAATTCTTGGATGCTGTGTAATAATTATCATAATTATGTGTTTGCACTTGTGTATTGTTTGAAAACGGAGACAAAAATTAATCATGTATACTTAATATTCTCATGACATTGCCATCGCACCCGTATTATCATTAATTGAAACACCAGCGATCTATTTGCCCCCATAAATACATCATCTTTATATTTAGTTTTTAAGTCTTGAGTGCATTCTAGTGATACAATTTTTATTTTATCAAGATTTTTTTTCTATTATTTTATGGATTCCTTTATTAATTGAAAGGAATCCATAGATGATGAGACTTTAAGTACCTTTTTTGTACAAGAAACTTAATTTGATGAAATTTTATTTGAAAATAAACTTCTAGAGAATTATTACAATTATTTTGATAATTTCCTTTAATGTTAATTAAAAAAAAAAATGTACGGAAAATTGTTTATTAATATTTATGAAACATACCAAATAATTCTTAAAATAACACTCTCACTTCTTTTGCTTTTTCTTTTCAGCTTCTTCCTCTTTCTCTTTCTCAATTTCTGTTACGTATTTATCAATAGTTTCACTATCTAACATTTCCAATGGTTGTCCATGTCGCATAACGGCAATTTCTAGATTCTTTTGTCCAGATTGTACAACTTCCAATAATGCACGTATAGCTAACTTAACTGTACCACGTTCATTAGCTACTTCTTCTGATGTATAATATTTCTCCAAAAATTCACGTACAGTCTTCGCTGAACGTCCAGTCGCATTCGCTTTCCATTCATAATAAATACCAGATGGTTCAGTTTGATATAAATGTGGTTTACCATCATAATCGAAACCGCCAATTAAACAAGATATACCAAATGGCCGACGACCATTACTCTGGGTATATTTCTGTTTTAAACTAGCTATATATCTAGTTATATATTCTAAAGTCACAGGATCTTCTACAGTTAATTTATGCGATTGACATTCGATTTGTGCACGATTTATTAAAATACGAGCATCAGCCGTTAAGCCAGCAAATGCCATTACAACATGATCATCTAATAAGCAGATTTTCCGTACAGTACGTTCCTCTTGTAATTTAGCAACTGATTTTTTTTCAACACCCAAAACAACAGCATTTGCACCACGTACACCTACCTACAAATTCATAGTTTGCTTTGTCATTATAGAAGTTAGGTTAAATTAGAAATTGTGACTTACAGCTGTTGATCCTTTACGTACGGCCTCTTGGGCATATTCGACTTGCAGTAAATGTCCATCTGGAGAAAATACGGTAATTGCACGATCATATCTCGAAGACATAACGATTATTTAATCTCTTTTTTCTCTCAATTAACTAGAAGCGGTAAATTAACCTTAAAATATTTTGCTTTGTAACTGTTATAATTGCGCAAACTCCGAATTCGTCTCGAATTCAACAAGCATGCCAACTCGAAAACACGACAAACAAAAACCCCATTATCAACATCATTTTTAAGTTTTAATAAATTAATAAACATTAATTTTAATTAAATTGAAGCAGTAACTATATTATGTGTTAATTACTTTCATTTTATTTGTAACAATTTATTAATTTTGCTCAAATTTTTAATTATCATGCAACTTGTATAGTTCTAAAGTCCCTAGAATCGACATAACCTTTTGTGTTTGTGGTGTTCGATAACAATCAATAATGATACGTACCGGTTAAAAATTGTAATTTTTTTAATTAACTTACGTAATTTTGCCTATATTTTATTCTATTTCTCTTAGGAATTAAATATTTTTGTATTTAAAACGATTTGGAAATGGTTATAATGACTCGATTATTATTGTTGACGTGTTTTTTAATGTCATGTGGCATTATTTGTGGTCATAATGATGAATCTCCGTCATTTAAATATTCGCGTAGTGCTAATGAGAAACATCATCACAATGAACATCACAATATACCAAAATCAATTAAAACATTGGAAACTTCCGAATTATGGTTGAATGCAATGGGTTCAACATTATTGATAAGTGCAGCACCATTTTTCATATTATTCTTTGTACCATTGGATAATACAGATACCAAACAGCCTTTATTGAAGATTCTATTAGCATTTGCTTCTGGTGGACTATTAGGTGATGCATTTTTACATTTAATACCGCATGCAACCATGTCAATAGAGGGACATGATCATCATGCACATTCACATTCCCATTCTCATGCGACTGGTCAAGAAGATTCTGGTCACAGTCATGATATGTCAGTTGGTTTATGGGTTTTAGCAGGAATTGTGACATTTTTAGTTGTTGAAAAGACTGTTCGTATTATTAAAGGCGGTCATACGCACAGTCATAGTCATATTATAGAGAAAAAATTTGATGGTGATAATAAAGTCGAAAAAGATAAGACTGAAAATACTGAAACTAAACAAGAAATCAAAGTAGCCGGTTATTTGAATTTAGCTGCCGATTTTAGTCATAATTTCACTGATGGTCTAGCAATTGGTTCATCATATTTAGCTGGTAATACTGTTGGTTTTATAACAACAATAACAATATTATTACATGAAGTACCACATGAAATTGGCGATTTTGCTATATTATTACAATCTGGTGTATCAAGAAAGAATGCAATGTTATTACAATTGACAACAGCTTTGGGTGCTATTGCCGGTACAGCTATATCATTATTAGCACAAAATAGTGATAATATGCCAACTGAATGGATATTACCATTCACAGCTGGTGGTTTTATTTATATAGCATTAGTTTCTGTTATACCAGAATTATTAGATGAGGATGAACCAAGTTTCATACAAACTATTTTACAAATTGGAGCTATGTTAGGTGGTGTTGCAATGATGATATTCATTGCTGAATATGAATAAATCCAGTTTTGTACTTATTCTTTTTTTTCTTCTATTATTACCATCAATAATCAAAATCCTAAAGTGATACAATTCAAATTATTTTATTATTGATTCAATTTCATTTTAATTTGATCGAAACAATAATTCGCTTGTTCGACAGTCTCGTTACTATCATATTTCTTGCCCAATTTCCAAGCTTGTTGGCACTTCTTTTGTGCATCGGTGATAATACCTTTTTCCAATAATATTAAACCGTAATTAGCATAAATAACACCTAAATTCAATTGATCATCCATTTTTTCACCAATATCAATAGCTTCTTGTAAAAATCGAAATGAATCCTCTATATGACCCATACGAAAACATGCCGTTGCTAAATCATTCAATAATAACATACTTTGTTCGCATTTTCTACCTTTTACATCTTGACAAACACGATAGGCTTGTTTCAAATGTGCAAAAGCTTCTTTTGTATCGCCTTTGTCTAATAAAAAATGCGAATACCAATCGTGTATTACACCCGATAACAATTTAGCATCGTTATTTTCATTTAAATTATATTTTTTTATGTGATTCAAACACCATTTGAAACCTAAATCGGCTTTATCTAGTTCAGCTTTCAATTGTGCAATCTTCGCCATTTTTAAACTAATGTGGATTACCTGAAATTATTGCATATTGATTAAATAATTTGTTGTTTATAATTGGAAATTAACTTTCAAATCATCCTCACTAGTTCCTCTACTTAGCAACATTTGCATAACACTAACGAATAATTTCTCAGCTTTATCCAATTGTATTGTATCGAATGCTAAATTTGCCATTAAATCATAACAATACAATATACCTTGTTGATTCTGTTGTTGTTGTGCCAATTTTAAAGCAACATGCAACATTTGTTCGGCTTTATCAAATTGTTCACGTTTCATACATAGTACAGCACGTTTTAATGTCATTATCAATTCCGATTGTTTCTCTTCATCATCTTTAGCAAATCCCAACCAACTCAATACACTCAATGTTAATGTAAATAATGGCGTTTTATTCGCTATTTGTTGGATTTTTGTGAATTTCCCAAAATAAGGATTTTTACATAACCTCAAAATCGAAGATGGAATTATTTTCGTTTGCGGTATTGTCACCTGACGATAGAAGTTTATACAAATATTGCGATGATTTAATAGTGATTTGATGATATTCCAACTTGCCATTGTCGTTTGATTTTTTGTTGTTGATTAATTAGAATATTTAAACAAAATTAAAACATAACCCATCTTTTTGTTTATACAAATGCGCCAGTGTCGAATTCAACGATTAGCCAATCAAAATGACGCGCGCAATTTTTGAGTTGATGATTTAAATTTAAATTTTTCTAAAAGAATTATCGAAATTTCAATAATAACAATAGAAATATTTTAGGTGAAACGATTATCTACGTTTAAATTTAGTCTCCATTAAATTGTTATGAATTATATTTTTTTATGTCATCAAGTCATCTGAGATAAATGGAAATTTGCTATCAATTATTGAAAGTGTTTTGGATAGATCGGTTTTGTTTTCTCACAAACTATCTTTTCTTTTTTCTGATGAATAAAACATGGAAATGTAATAAAATGAGTGTTTTTATTCCTTCGATAAGTAGAAGAATCAATAAATGCTGATATCAAAAGAAAAAGAGGAAAACTAACTGAGACCCAAAAGGAAAACAAAGAAATATTGGTTTTCCAACAATTTCATGGACGATCGTGATGTAGACAGCTCACATAAAGAATTACAATGACTTTATATTGTAAACATTACGAAAATTATTGCTAAAAATCATGAATTGGAGCAGAAATTAGTTGAATATAAAAAAAAAATGTGTATAAAAACAAGATTTCTTGTAAAATTCCAAATTTTATGTTTACTAACTTCGAGGTTTTTCCTTTCAAATAAAACTAAATCAACAACAAAATGATTAATTATGGTAATTAACTAAGCGTCCCATACAGTATTCTATCATGACAATTTCCGATGGAAATCCCAATATACTCTCGAATTACAACGAATAAAACAATTTTCCTCACTCTATTGTTAAGACAATCTGTTATCATTCATATAATTGTTAATGATAATAGAATAGAGAATAATTTATCATGTTCTATGCTATGGGTTATAGAAAATAGGTCAAATCCAATACTTGTTGCTTTCAAAAGCACTTCGTTACCTTGACAACGTTCTCATATAATAAACCAATCTTCAAATCACCACACAATTGAAAAAGCAGGGCTAAAAGCTTCCCTCTAACCACCCCCCACATGGAACAATAATGACGATTTTATAGATATTGCCAGTTATTATACTCCAAAAAAAAATCCATTATTGTTTATGAGAATAAATATTAATAAAAAAAAAATTGATAGACTTTGAACTTGTGGTTTGATCTAAAAATGTTCACAGGAAACCTCTCACTTTTTTAAATTATTATAATTTATACGGAATTGGCGTCATCGTACAGTTGGGTTTACGTTTTATCGTTGGGAATCACCCATCAAACTTTCCAACAACATAGATTACCAAATCCCTAAATTGTTATCAATTATGTTCAAATGATAATTATTGTTGTTATTAATAGAGTAAAATGGGTTTTGTATACAACGCCCAATGGTGGTATTGTAAAATCCATCCAAGACTTGATAGTGATCGATTCCAATTTGGCCCCACTTCTCTCCTCACTCTCACAATTGTTGCTGTCGTCGACATCAGCCGAAACGTTTCTAAAGCTATACCCATATATTCCTGCTACTGTTATCCGATTTATTTAGTGATTGTGCAGGATTCGTGTTGGTTGTTGTCGATAACCGACAGGATCTTATTGAATTATTGAGACAAAAATAAATCGAAGAAATGGAAGTTAATCAATTCAAAGATTTTGCTAAAGAGATGATCGATTATGTCGGTGGATATTTGGAGAATATTCGCGACAGGTTAATATTTTTGTTATTATTTATAAAAATTTGTTTTTATTCTAATTGCGATAAAAGTAAAAGTTGATCTAATCCTTGACCTGTCTGTTTATATTTTACTGTAATAATTTTTTGTTTTGGTTCTTTCAATTATTATTTTAGACGTGTTTTACCAACTGTAGAACCAGGATATTTACGTCCGTTAATACCGGATTGTGCGCCCGAAAAACCGGACAAATGGGAAGATGTAATGGCCGATATTGAACGTGTCATTATGCCAGGCGTAATTACTTCTACAATAATTCTTTTGGAATTTATTCAAAAAAATAATAATAATGGATTTGTTTTCAGGTGACGCATTGGCATTCGCCTCGATTCCATGCATATTTCCCCACAGCCAATTCTTATCCAGCTATTGTTGCTGATATTTTAAGTGGAGCTATTGCCTGTATCGGCTTTAGTTGGGTAAAAGTTTTGAATTATATGGAATAAAATATAATCGTTGAACTTGGATATTTATAGATCGCTAGTCCGGCTTGTACTGAATTAGAAGTCGTCATGTTGGATTGGTTGGGTAAAATGATTGGATTGCCTCAAGAGTTTCTAGCTTGTTCGGGTGGAAAAGGTGGTGGTGTTATCCAGGGAACAGCTAGCGAAGCGACTCTAGTTGCCTTGCTTGGAGCGAAAGCACGCGCTTTAAATCGCACAAAACTCGAACATCCCGATTGGAATGATGCACAAATTATTGAGAAACTCGTCGGATATACTTCCAGTATTACTATTATTTAGATTTTTGTTTTGTTTTTTGTGTAATTTTCACCAAATTTCAGGCCAAAGTCATTCGTCTGTGGAACGAGCCGGTTTATTAGGCGGCATACAGTTACGCTCATTACCAACAGATGAACGTAATCGACTTAGAGGTGAAACTTTAGAGCAGGCAATCAAAAAAGACCGTGAAGCTGGCCTTATTCCATTTTATGTAAACAAATCTCTCTCTATATGAAATTACAATAATAAAGCCTTGAATTAATTTCTAGGCTGTTGCAACATTAGGAACAACTTCCTCATGCACTTTTGATCGTTTAGACGAATTAGGACCAATTTGTAATGACCACAATGTATGGTTACATGTCGATGCAGCCTATGCTGGTTCAGCTTTCATCTGTCCCGAATATCGTTATTTAATGAACGGCATCGAACGAGCTGATTCGTTCAATTTCAATCCACATAAATGGATGTTGGTGAATTTCGATTGTTCAGCAATGTGGCTGAAAGATCCAACTTGGTTAGTTGATGCTTTCAATGTTGATCCATTATATTTGAAACATGAACAACAAGGTGCTGCACCCGATTATCGTCATTGGCAAATACCGTTGGGACGTCGATTTCGTGCATTGAAATTATGGTTTGTTTTACGTTTATATGGTATTGAGAATTTACAAAAATTTATACGTAAACATATCGAATTGGCACATCATTTTGAAAGTCTCGTACAATTGGATGAACGATTCGAAATAACTGAAGATGTCATAATGGGTTTAGTTTGTTTTCGTTTGAAAGGTTCGAATGAGATCAATGAGAATTTTTTGAAACGTCTGAATGGTAGAGGTGTTATACATTTAGTACCATCGAAAATACGCGATGTTTATTTTCTACGGCTCGCTATTTGTTCGAGATTTACGGAAAAAGAAGATATCGAAGTTTCGTGGAAGGAAATCAAAGATACGGCTGATGAAATTTTAAAGAAATAAAATTCAAGTATTAGTTTTTGTTTTTTTTTCTCAATTTATTTATTGTAAGTATTTAAACGAGGATGCAATCAAAAGATAATATTATTAAATATTACCAAAATACCGTGTGGACCAAAATATTGATGTAACTATAAAAAATATATGTATATGTATATTATGAATAAATTATAATGAATATAAAAGTCTCTAATTATCAAAATTGAATGGAAAAGTAACTGCCACCATATTTGCATCAGTTTTATACAATGGATGCATCGCTTGAGGAAGTTTTGCTTTTGGTCCATAGTAGTTGAATAAATTTACGACTACGTATTAAATACGTTTATTTATCTATTAATCCAACTTATACGCAATATTTAGCATTCTAATTAAGGTTAATAAATTATTTATTTAATTATAATTTAGTGAAACGCTATTCTACCGCAAAATTTTTGTTGATTATTGGCAAATTTCCCATTTAAAAATAAAACCACAATTTAGTTAGTGGATTATCTGGAATTGATCCAATTTCCGGTTTAATTTCCGTCTTTTCCCCCATTCTTATTATCATCAAGCGATCTTCTAAATCGTCCATTCTAATAAATTCCAAATTTATAATTACTAATAACAAATTATAATAATTGTGATTTTATAGACTTACAATATCTGATCGTGGTATTTCGTAAACTTTTGAATCATCTACATTATTCCCTTCTATACGTCTACGAATATTTGGATCGGGTTGTATAATTTGAACATGGTAAATATTGCCCATTGAAGCTGTTTTGTTTTCTATTATTGCGTTGTTTTCTTTTTGTGCGAAAACATTTCTTTTATTTATAGTAAAAGTTAGAATTATTGTTAAACTTATAGCAAAGACCTTCATTTTGATACTGATGATGATGATGATGATGATGATTGTGCGATTAATTTCAATACAAAACTAGTTATTGAATTATTATTAACTATTATATGATTTGATCATTTTCATTATTATTATTATTATTCTGAGAATTATATTTATTATAAGATTGGATTTGCGATAATTCGTTAAAAGTCTCGCGATTGTTTTTTTTTAATTCGTTGAAATAGTTTTATAATTATAACAATCTATAATTGCAAGGCGGATGTTAATGAATATTGAAACAGAAAGAACAAAAACTACATAATGCATAATTTAATGAATATTTATATTTATTATTGGTACAAATATAGATATTTTTTTATAAACTTATCTCTAACTTAAAGTTATTGGAAGCTTCACTTGACAATTTTCACTGAAAAGTAGAGTTTAAATGTATTTTATTGTTTTTAAATGAAGAAAGAATTGTCTTACTTTGCCATAACTGGAGGCTGATGCTGATGCTGAAGCTTTAGCTGAAGCATGACTTGATCCATACCCACCATGACCACCACCGCCATGACCTCCATGTCCACCTCCACCTAAACCACCACCAAAACCTCCAGAGCCTCCACTACCACCGCCGAATCCACCAGAGCCAGCACCACCGCCACCAAAACCACCAGCTCCTCCACCTATTGTAATGGCAAAATAAAAGAATTATTCGAATTGAAATGAAATAATTTCAGATGATTTTCACCATGGCCGCCACCACCACCAAGTCCGCCTCCATTACCACCACCAAATCCACCAGCGCCACCACCACCAAAGCCTCCAGCTCCTCCTGCACCACCTCCAAGACCTGTCGAATTGCAGCATTACACTATATATTTAAAATTGATTCGATAACGTTTACCTCCACCATGACCACCGCCGCCACCTAAACCGCCTCCATTACCACCACCAAAACCTCCAGCACCTCCTGCACCACCTCCAAGACCTAACAAATTTCAAGATAACATCAATTATTGCAAAGAACATGATTTTATAATGGTTACCTCCACCGGCGCCGCCTCCATTACCACCACCAAATCCTCCAGCTCCACCACCACCATATCCTCCTGCACCACTACCACCAAATCCTCCAGCTCCTCCTGCACCACCACCAAGACCTTTTGAAATAAAATTTACAGTAATTATATAAATAAAGTTATCATTATATATAATAGTTGATAATAAATATTCACCTCCACCATGGCCAGCGCCACCGCCTAGACCACCAGCACCGCCACCGCCAAAGCCACCGGCACCGCCATTACCGAAACCTATAATGGAACAATTGAATCGACGATGTTAGAAAAATTTATTAGATTACTTACCTCCACCATTACCACCGCCGCCACCTAATCCTCCACCTTTACCACCGCCAAAGCCTCCAGCTCCTCCACCACCGGCTCCTCCACCGCCGGCTCCACCAGCGCCACCACCACCGAATCCACCTGATCCACCTAGTAATAGTTAAATTCTTCATAATTAGAAATTCAATTGAAAATGAATCTATCACCTCCACCATGACCGCCTCCTCCTCCTAATCCACTACCTCCGCCTCCACCTAATCCGCTGCCGCCCCCTAATCCATTTCCACCACCTAATCCGCCTCCATGGCTACCACCGCCACCTAATCCACCACCTATATTTCAAATATAATAACACGGATTATTAGTAATAATTTTCATTGAAGATTCGACATCTTTACCAGCAGCACCGCCACCACCTAGACCGCCGCCGCCACCTAGACCACTACCACCTCCTAGACCGCCGCCACCTCCTAATCCGCCTATATCGGTAAATTCAAATTAATTATATTAAGAAAAAACTTACAATTATTGTATATTTACCTCCTTTACCGCCACCGAATCCACCTGTGTATAAAATATAAATTTCAAATTATTTATTAAAATATTTCAAATATAAATTCATCAAAACTCACCGCCAAAACCGCCACCGCCTCCTCCACCGCCACCTCCGCCACCGCCGAATCCAAAACCTCCACCGAAACCGCCGCCGCCGCCGCCAAGACCGCCGCCTTTACCATATGATCCAAATGGTGAACGACGATATCTTGTCTCACTAATAACTGCAACAATCAGCAATGCAAATGGTATTGATGATCGTAACCACAACATCATGGCTAAATCTGATCAATTCAACAGACAATGATCCATTTTTATATGATTTTGCCAATGTTATTGACTAGTAAATGTTTAGATTGGGGGAACTTACATAATCGCAATAAAGATGCAAATAATAAAAAACAACAACAACAACAACAACAACTACACCAATAGCAACTTCCTGAAAGGTTTCGGAGGACAATAGAAACATTTATAGAACGATCTTGAAATAGAAATGAGTAAAATTCATATTTTTCCTAAATAACTGGAAACCCATCAAAGCGAAATTGGTAGTTCCTTTTTCAAAAACAAACGAAAACCATGAAAATTTATCCAAATTTGTTATATTTACATATTTTATTTTCATAATTATTCTCAATTACTAACATCAACAATGATAGAATTACATTTGCAATTGTATAGATTAGTTGTATAATTTGTTCGAATTACAATTTTTATCTTATAATTATGATTATTATATAAGCTCAGCTTAAGGCTAATTCACACGGATTCACCATTGATTTAGGTAACGAATTAAAAAGGCACAAAGTGTGTCGTATGAAGATATTCTTTGATGGTACTTGTCGATTCCGTTTTTCCATCATCAACCAAAATTGATTGTAATTCTTGGGAAATTTCCAATCAAAGATCTCATAATTTCCAATTATTCTTCTTATTATAATTTTTTTTTTTGTAATTGAATTTTCTCGTATTTCTTCCAATTAGCGTTTGGTTAAAGATTCAAGGTAAATTCAATGATGTAATGGTTATTCCCTCTATTGTATTTTTATCAGCATGGTTTCCT
>JAZBGX010000451.1:2876-31754 GCA_037414775.1 Zonitis immaculata
AATTATAAAATAAAACAGTTCTTTTTTTTAACATAATCAAGTTTGCATAACAATGAAACGATTGCCACAAATTTTACTTGAACAGTTGTGACAGAAATTTCTATATATGTGTATATTCGAATTAATTCAGTTGTTTATATTGAATGGGTTAGATCATTTGTTACCGGTGTGTTGTTTTGTTTCGTTTTGTTTTTCCTTCTATTGTTTATTTTGTTTTATACTAATGATGCTGAAGCGAATTTGTCGTCCGCATCCTCAGAAACTGATAAAGAATTCATATGGTATAAAGTTGAAATTTATGAATTGAAAATAGTTGACCAGATGCATCGATCTATGTCTCTATATTATAGTTGGAGTTTATTTGTCGTTTGAATTATAGCCCTACAGTGTACCAACATTATTTTATTTGATTATAAAAAGTAGTGGAAATTTCCGAAAATTTGTTTTAGATGAATTCATAAAAAAATATTTGTCTAATTTAATATTTTACACGCTCTGGTGGTATAAGATAAAGTCAAATAAGAGGGTGAATATTATAGAAAGTAAGAGTGGTTGTTAAAAAGCGCTGGTTCGAGTTGATTTTTAATAGTATGAATAAAGTCATTATCTGAAACGCTGACACTGGTTACAGTGAATGCTATTTAAAAAAAAAAAAACAGAAAAAGAAAACGTTGAACTGTTTGAAAAGCTTTTCAAATCTCTCCCCTATCGGCTGTCAGTCAACCCAAAAAAAAAAACAACACAAACACGGATTACTTAATTAAAAACCATCAACATATAAAATCGGATTATTATAAGATTTTTCTGCATTTCACCCTAAATAAATGGTAATCGTTGGAAATATTAAGAGGCAGTTTTTCCAAAATTATTTCATAATTTAAATAGACAATTCATTCAGGATAACATTCCAGTTTTCTAAAATAAATGGACGCCTATTTCACTTTAATATCTCCAACATCATAAAGAGCTCAGGATGAAATTGAAATACTAAACTCATTTGCATGAGAATATAAAATTTCCATGCTCAGATACGTAACTCGGAACAATTTTAAAAGACTGCCACTTCTTTTCTATCAACCATATTATTATTAAAAAAAAAAAATCATATACTCGTATAATCCAATCTAATATCCAGTCAATTAGTTTAAGGACAGTTCCACCGATTCCACTCTAATATAATAGTTGGAACTACCATATATATATATATATATATATATATACAGTATGTAGGTATATATATGTGTAGTAAGAGAGTTTAATTAGATGAAACTGGCGCTTCATGTTTAATATTAACCCTAAGGGAAATTGCGAACGGACATTTTGTGGAAAGAAAAATCCTCCCAATTTCCACTCATCAAATTTGAATTTTATAAATTAATTCGTACATATTATAAGAGCTTTCTGTCTTTTCACAATCAACTTTCCGACAATTCCAATTGCTTTTATAAAAATTTGAAACTCATATATATTTATATTTATAATGTCCACACATTTCTTTTCACGTTTTCTGTCCGAGCCTCGAATAAATTTTCGAATTTATATCCTCCTTTATCATGCAACAATTTGTTATTGTACCATTCAAATTTATGAAAGAATAAAGAGATGTTGATAATTTATGTACGACGGATTAATGAAGTTCAAATTTGTTCTAAATTAACAGGAATTGAGTGAAATTATTATTTCATGTAGCTGTTGTTTAAAGAGCAAAAAAGTGTTATTAGTTGTTGTTGATTACATCTAATCGGATTGCTTTAATACCTCCTGTATAATTAATATGATTTAATTTTTGCTGTTCAATTAATAATTTAATAGAATTGTTCAGTTGAAATAATATTCGAGAGAAATAGGAATATTTCAACGGAATATTCATCAGATTTGTATATTCGAAATTAATTAATTAAAAACAAATCCATTATTGAGATATAATAATGTCTATTATACAGTCGAAGCTCTATATAGTGAGATCTAATAATACAGTGGAAAATTTTACTCTACTATAGAGCTTTACACTATGTAGAGCGGTCTTGCAAAATGCTTATCTTCATTCAAAATAATTTTGAATGTTGAAGTCCTGTTTGGTGAAAATTTAAAAAATAATCCTGTCTTGTCAGCGTTAAAAATGTCTTTTGGTTGATATCGTGTCAGCAGGTCTTTCACGCCATGTTTCACAATCATTGCCACTTACACTTGCACCGGACTGAATCTTTTGCACAATACCGTGACGATTTTTCCATGACTGCAACCATCCATCGCTGTTTTGTTTAGTTCTTTGGCATATGGCATTGCTTTAACTTTAATCATGCTTCCAGAAAGAGGAATTTTGCGGGCTCGATTTGCTTTAAATCATTTTACAACAGCCTCTTATGTTCTTTTGCGACTGTTGCGGCTACCAAAACAAGCAAAGTCATTGCTTTCCTTTAAGAGAGATTCTCGATTTTTCACAATCAAAGAAACACTACTAGGTGCGTTTACAATTTTGGACGCTATTTCAACCTTTAGGATTATCATTGTGTCGGATAAAGTTGCGTTTCGATGACATGATTACCACTCCAATGTTTTTGAGAGACAGATGTAGGAGGAATTACTTTTCGTTCATGATTTTTCTAGGAAACCTGAATTTTTTGGAAAACCTACAATTTCTAATACCAAAATGCAAGGCAGACTTGAAATGCCAGTTAATCTTATAACAGAATGTGAGAACAAAAGCGGGACTACCTGACAAACTACTACTAATGTGGGTGAAGTTTAGGATAGAAATTGTGAATGGTATTCGATCAGCTTTTAGCAAAAACTACACTATATGAAGCTTTTCACTATACAGAGCTTCATTATATAGAGCTTCTGTTGTAGTTGGATTACTCGATCTTTGCTCTTACATCATTTTTTGTTGTGTTAAGTTACGACAAAAGTTCGACATGCGCCTACTGTAGTCTTATTATTTTAAATTTTTAATGTGCATGTTAAACTTTTGTCGTAACTCAGTGTAACTAATGATGACGTGCAAATATTCTAAAATGATCCGACTATATAATGTATAAAGTCGTGTAAATTTGTTGAATTTATTCAGTTGAGAGAATCGAGAGAGAACAAGCAACAGGGAGGCCCCTATCAACCGCTGCAATACAAATGTTGTTTGATAGTTGGAAGCATTATCCCTTCAAAATAACATTGTTTGTATTCATTTCGATTGATTCACATTCAAAAGTCAATTAGAGCCCCTATTTTTTTTTTTTGAATGTTCCACAATACTAAAACAACTTATTTGTACAACAATTGTTTTCCATATATGAAATCATGAATAATAAATTGGAGGTGGTTTTATTTTTTTTTTTGATTCTATTGTTATGAATAAATAAACGTTTTTCATTTTTCTTCAATTGGCTTTAGGTCGAAAATGGTTGGTAATAACTAGAAGCGCCTAACAAGATTCCATAGCTGAAGTCTATGATTAAATTTCTTGAAAATTACCATCTCCTACTTCTCATATCAATTTGAGTAGAGTTGAAACTGTACATTTTTTTTTAATCTACTAGGCGATCATGAAAATTTCTAATTTTATTTCGATTAAATAAATTAGAAACTTTCATATTTGTTGATATTCTTGTCGGATGAAAATTACTAATATTTAAACGCAATTAAGAAGATTTTAAAGTTGAAATCATAGATTAAGTTTCCTGAAAATTATAAATTACTACCTTGTACCTTTCATAATATCAAGTTTGGAGATTAAAGTGTATATATTTTTGAAATTTCATTATTATTCTACCAAAATTGAATAATTAAGAGATTTTCGTTTGTGCAAATTTATGAAAAATTTATCAACTTTACCCAGAAAATTTGCAATAATTGCTCAAAATCATAAAAAATTTAGTGACCGTAAATTTGCTTTTTCCACACCTGTCATTAGAATATTGCGAATTTATCCATTGAATGATGTTCCTCTAATGAAACTCAAGTTACATTATTGTACATTTGTAGTTGTATTTTTACAACTGTAGTGCCAGCCAACGAACCAGCGAACCAACCAACCAACTACTGTTTATTAAATTGTTCAGTACATTGTAATGGAATGAAATAAAATAAAAGTCGATATTATATAGTGTGGGATGAAATACGCTCGATTTCAACCGAAATTGGGTATTTTAACGAAAACAAATTGTTTGGAAATATCTAGAGAACGAAATGTCAGGATGATGCATGAAAAATAGCAGTTATATTTATTTATAATACCCACTAGATAAATATTTATAACTAATTTATCGATTTTTTTTATATTGTAACATGTAATTTTATCTATTCATTCACTAAACAAACAAAATTAAAATCAAATATTTATTTAAATTATTTGATCCATAATGCAAAATAGTTTAATTAAACAAAAACAAAACAAAAATAACCATTGATTGATTACTGTTATCAAAGTAACAAAAAAATCGTTCAGTTCAGTTGTTGATATAAAAAATTTACAGCGACTTTACTGACTTTTAATTGAATTTTAAAAATCACAATGAGCCAATCCAAGCTTTCAAATTGATTAACAAAGTGTTTTTTTTTTATTATACATCTTTTTATCAATCACTGTTAAAACCTGCCATCTATAGTTCTTCAATTATACAGCGTGTGTCTGGACAATTCAGTACCAACTGTTCAATTGAAATCTGAATATCGGGGCATAATTTACCACCATAATTCATCTGGCTTCACGGACGTATTTTTACGTCCGTACTCATGAGAGTGAAATATAAGTGCGAGTGAGATCATAAATATCTCTATCTCGCAGGTACTTATATAAAGAGAGACAACCGACCCAATACGCACGTTTTATGTGTCCTGGCCGTTTCATATTACAGTTGGCTCGCCGATAGAAATTATTGTTTCGTTGATCCAAACATACAAGATTTGCTAATTATAGTCGGATCTTCAGTTGCATTACGCTAGGCGCATGTCAAGCTTTTGTCGTCATATAATGCAACTGAAAATGACGTAAAAGTGAAGATTTATTCATCCGACTATACATGAATTATGGGAATATTCAAATTAATCAATCCTAATGTTGATATTGTTGATGATCACGAGTACGGTAACGACTAGAATTGTGTGTTAGTTTTACTTGGATAATCATAATAGTATTATAATAATAATGTGAAATTATATTAAAATTTCGATTGTTCGGAGTGAAGCTATATAGTTAATATAGGATTTCGGCTTCAAATTCTATCCAGAAAAGACAACATAAATAATCGCCACTAAAACCCATGACGATTAGTTCAGTTATAATCTGTATCTCTATACCTCTTTTGTTATCAACATTGGTATACGTATATCTTGGTATCAAAATATATCCTGTAAATAGACAATCAACTGTCTAAGTGATCAGTGTGATGGATTTCAAAAAAAAAAAAATCCTAAATAAATAAATTATCAATGATTTAAATGAATTTCCAGTGAATTATTGGTTTAATGTGAACTGTAAACATAAAATTTAGCATGATAACGAACGAAAAAGGGTGGAAGTAGCTTTATAACCGAACAACAAACAAATTTTATTATTCCCAAAGAATATTATAGAAATTAGATTTATTATAACGTGGATTCGCTTCTGATACTAATAGAGATCAATTTTAGCACCCTCATTGAACCGGAGCCCAATTCATTTAGTTATAGAGAGATTCTCATAATAATTATTATTGGCATTTGTTTTTTATTACGTTATTAAATTTTCACAACAGCTTATTGGAAAATTATCTTAGCTTTTAGTATTCGAAATTTGTGAATACATGTTTTTTTGGAAAGTTTCAACAATTAAAAAAATAAAATTTACAACAAAGTTTAGACATGTCTTGGGGAATGTCGCAAAAATAACTGTCTCCTGTAAGATAATATGTATGTTGTCATGTTATCTTATAATACCTTGCGGTGATCAAAGTTATCACGCTTATCGCTCGTCACTGTAAAAGGAGTTTTAACTAAATTGTATCCATTTTAATCATAAACACATTTATTGTTATATACTCAGCCATATCCAAAGATTATGTTACATTTGCTTTTAGCAATGCGTAATGCTGAAACGTAAAAATACCAATTTTCTATATTTATACCGTATTCTAATATCCAACATTTAGGGGTGAATTTAATGTTTATAAATATAAAATAAGAAGCTGTATATAGAAATTGAATTATCGTATAGAAAAATATTTTCTTGAAAAAAAAATGTTATATTCTCCCAATAAAAAACATACCGTGTCGATAAATAAATTATACTCGATTTTAGGTTTAATAATTAATTGAATCAAACAAACACTTTGATTTAATATCGATTAGTGTTTTCTGTCTGAAAATATTTATTCGGAAAAAAAATCCAAACAATCAAAAAATCGAAATAATCAAGCATTTCAGCAATTTATCAAACTGTTTGGAGTTTTCGAAATTAAGTTGTTCTAAATTTTTTATTGGGCATATGTAAATTGAAATGTTACCTGATTTGTTGTTGTTTTGATATTTTTAAAACAGGAATTTGTGTATTATTTGCCATGTCCACAGTTGTGTTTTGCTACAGGTATGTCTATATAACGGAAAAATTTAATTAAATCCTCCTTTTTATTAATAATATTATATTAGATATTTTGTGGTATGTTTTTGTTTGGAATGAATAATTTAGAGTCGTCTCTCTTTATTTTATTTTTCCATACAAAATTAATGGGAGAAGTTGACTTCTGAAATAACGGTTTCAATTAAAACATTTTTCTTTATTGTGGAAATTTTTAACAAGCAATATTTTGAATGATTGTCGATCCTACTTTTATTTTTTTATCGTGATCTACAATCAGGTAGAAAATAAATTCAAGTACTAATTTTTAAAAATACTCATTTTTTTTTAATCATCAAATAGTGCTTTATGAAAAATTGTATGTTCCGGGTATTCAAAATATTGTTCATGTGTAGTTCCTCGAAGAGGATCGTCTGAATGAGATCCCTCAGCTGAATGTCTGAGGGTCACTCTTCGGTCAGTTCAAACTAGATCGTCGAGTTTTCTTCAAATTTTGCCTATACGGGAGGTGGATGATGTAACGCTTGTCTTCTGATAAAACTCCTTGCACCAGCGTTTAACTAAAGGGATCGAAAGTCATAGTCTTCCAGTGTTTCTAATAACTCTTTGATAGACATCGTTTCAAGCAGAAGTATTTCATGACCTCTATCCTCTGACCTCGTTTTTTATCTTTTCCTTTTTAACTCTCTAACTGGTCTGACTGACGGTGTATGCAAATGATCCTATTATTTTTGTACTGTTTGATTTGTTTGAAAATTTTGAGATTGGATCAAGATTAAGATCAAGACAGCGAGTAGAACTTCACCTATTTTATTGCTTATTTGCTCCCAATAGACTCAATTACTACTATAATACATTTTGACGTACGCTTTATATCGCAAATAAATTTATTTACTCCTAATTGTTGGATAAACAGAGCTATAATTTATATCATTCCACAAAACAACATATTTCAAATTTCTATTGTTTATTTATAAAATATCACCAACTAATTAATTAACTGACTGCCATGTTTATACAATATTTAAAAAAAAATATATGTACGTAAATATTAATTAGTTTGAACAAAAGTTATAGAAAACTAATAAATTTAATAGGAGAAGAGAAAAACAATAAGGCGACAGGTGAAACTTGAGGGAATGTACCTCGAAAACAATTGATTACTTTCTTGTTTGTAGATCTGGTTTTCGTAATAAACGAAAACTTTATATGCACTAGGGAGATTGTCTTCTATACACATTTGACTTATACTTTTATTAAATTTTGCTCCTCAAGGACTTTAACTTGAGCAACCGCCAACTCACATACAACATATATATATTTCATAAGAAATTGGAATACTTACATGTCATTTTAATACAATTACAATGGAATTACAGGAAAATTAATTGCATTTGATGGCATCGTTGTACATTTAACGATCGTACGTTAGTTTTGTCAGCTTAAACTTACATAACACCAACCAGCATTCGCCAATTTATATAACTCTATCTTATTCTACTATTATTTCGATCGAACAATGTCTTTGTTGTAAGTTTTCATTGATCTTCTCGATAACAACTTTAACTATAATTCTAAAGGGTTCGTTTTGTTCGACACACTTTTGTTTATCTACATATTATGTGTCTGTTTTTTTTTTTACAATTAAATTGCTATTATACATAAAGTTGATAAATTCTCATTATTTGATTTTATTATTAATGTTTAAATCGAAACTAAAAGGTTGTTTGATATTGTCGACAATAAATCATGAACAAGTTGAAACAGTAAAGATAAATAGAGGTATCCAAATTTGGATATTTTTTTTTGTATTCAAAGTTGTATGGTGGGATTTACACTTTGGTAATAATTCGTTTGGTTTTATTCAAACAAACTTCCATCGTTATTCTTTTATAACATTTTACAACATTAAACGCTTATTTAAATGTCAATATCCATATAAATGTAAACTTGTAAAAGAAATCAATGTCAAAATATCAAATTCTATGAGAAGTTAATTCTAAAAAAAAAAAAAAAATCTAAAACCAAAAGTGACACACCAACTTTATAACATTGCAAATCTAATCAATCACTAGATGAATTTCTAATTCGATAAACTAACTGTCAACTTTACGATTTCTTATTCTATTTAAATTACGGTAAAGGTCTTAGAACTTGTCAATCTGTTTACAGTGAGTAGAGCTGGATTATGCAAAAGACTCGTGCACTTCCATTTCAATCCAGAACCATTATTGATGAATTAGAAGAACAAAAAAAAAGTAGAGAATACTCTACAATTAGATAATCGTCTGTTAATGAACAATAATTAGTAAACCATTCGGCGCATCCACCATATTGCATCCAGCTTGACAATATCACATTTTTTAAATTTGTACTACATTATCGTTTACACCAAACTAATGTACAATTAAATACTCATATTTAATGGTTTAATAAACAGATCGTATATATTTTGTTTCAAATAGCCTACATTTGGCAAAATCGATTATACCGTTAGATATTTTATTGTAATTTTCTGCCTAATTTTGCGGTTAGTTTCAATTAATTCAATCCCATCTGGAATATTAATCGAACAAAAAAATAAAGATAAATTACGTATAAATTATTTAGACCTCTCCCGGCGCCTCCACCATTTTTATTATTATCCAAGTTACAACAACATAATAAATAATTGAATAAATCTGAGCAACAAACCTGATTATGTATATTATGATCCTGGGGGTTTTGTTGATTGAGTTGTCCTTGACTAACAAACAATTGTGGATGAACTACCCTTTCATTTATATTATGGTAGTGAAATTAAATTCAATTTAGCTTGAAAATTTCAGAAAAATTCCTCTATATAATATATCCTCAAGATTTATAGATAATATAAAAGATGGTGAATTTCAGCTTATATTAATCGTAAATACTTGTACGAATAGTCAGATTTTATGAGTGATTTTATAACTATTTCGAAAATATTATAAACGACAAAAAGATATTCTATTTTATAATATTGAATTTTATTTGAAAAATAACATTTTAATGATACTATTTTGTTACAATCTTATTCGGAATTGACGATCAAATCAATAGCAAATAAGACATTTGATGAAAGTTTTTCCCAAATTTCATCACCATTAAATAAAGTTCCGTATTTATTGCCTTTATCTTAATTGTTATCATTGTTTCGTTTGCTGATCATTTCCAAAAATTTATCAAATCATTTCTATAAATTGATTACATCGATGGTTTGTTGATAACTTTTCTAGAATAATTGCTATTAACGATTGTATAAAGGGCAATAAATTTAGTGGATAGATTTAATTAAATTTTGTATAAATTTTTTTTTAATGATAGTTTTAACAAATCGGGCCCAATTTCAAAACCACCAACCATCCGGGAATTGTTGCTATAGCAACTCTTCATTCGAAAATCACTGCCTGATTGTTGTGAAACGTATCATTAATCAAAATAAATTGCCGTAAAATATATAAATCAACATTAAAAACAAATCGTTATGTTGTTAAATTATTTTATATGTAATATAAATATATTTATAATCAACTTAGCATTTTAATGTAAATACGAATCAATCAAATAAATAAATAAATAAATAAGTCAATCATTTATAAAACTCTAACAATGTCTTCGTTTCGTTATTGCTATTATTGTTGATCATCCAAGTTCGATGGCGATTTCTCTTGTATTTAGAGCTTTTATTACATTATTTCCCTGAAAAATATTGTACCGTAGATAGTTGGAAAGTTATTAAGAAAGTTTTATTAGCACAAGTCCGGAGGAAGCCTTTTATGAAATTCTAAGATGACATTTAGCTACTAATACACACATCGATATATTAGATAATAGAAATAGAAATTATTTCTTTTCCATTTTCAATTATAATCAATTATTATATTGTTAAAGTCATACAGTTACATAAGTTACAAGTCATTTCCTGTCTTAGTTAGTCCAAAGTTGAATTTCTTAGAAACTAACTTCCTAAATAAAAAATTGGAAATTCTCATTTTTCAAACTGACGCAATCACTTTTCAAGATTCCTAAATTGTAGCTCACATGCCAATTGTCATGAGATAAGAGACTGATATCAATTTGGACAATTTCAATTCGCTTTTAAGAGAACAACAATGAACAAAATTACAATGAATAGAGTTTCCCACTTTTCTGGATGTTAATTTGAAATAATCGTCGATCTGTTTTCGAGAAAGAGAATCGATTAAAAAAACAAACTGCACAAATTTCCTATCTTTGTATATTTCAATTTTATTCAATTCTAGAACAAAACAACTATGTTACACAAATCATAAGTGAATATAACATTTACTTAATTTCTCCACATCCTATCTACCTTCAGGGGCTTAAATTTTAACATAACGGTATTAATTAAAGTTAGTTTGGATGTTTCATAAAAGTGGTGAAACTTTCACCAACATAAAATATTAACTCAATACTCATTTTGACAAAAAAGCATTTTATAATTAATATTTTGATGCATAATGTTTGGTTTTGATTATTTCCCACAAATACTCGGATTTTGTATTGAATGAGAATTCCCAATTTTGCGATTCAACGCATTATAAAGTCGCAATTCCAATAATATTTATCGAAATCGGGTATTTTACAGCAAGCGTCAATGATCTTATTGCAAAAATATTTTCACAAATAAAATTCGAAGAAAGAAAAATTATATATATAACATCAAATATAATTGCATTAATTTAATGTCTTACAGGCAACTTTGTGTCATTAATTTGTGGTCGCCAACGAAAGAATTGATAACGATCACTTCTTCAATTTGCGTTATTAGTTCAGCAACTGTTATAATTAATATTCTATTTTCTTGGTCAACCGTAATCGAGATTTAAACAAACAGATAAATAATTCCAATTGGAAATATAATAAATTTAACAATTTTTTCTTGATTTACACACAAACAGATCGTGAAAATGTCTAAAATGCGCTCGACTATATTCACCTGATTTTATATAGTAAATTCGAATACAATTTTTTTTTTTGTATAGGATCAATAAAATATATATGCAAATATAAATCATTTACTGTCAGATATTTTACATTTAAAACTCTGTTGTGTTCCAAAACCAAACGAAATCACCGCATTTTATATAGCGAAGTACAAATAAACTAGCTCAAGATATAAGAATAAAAGAGTCTAATACATAATCATTATGACAATTTTTAGGTATAATGGGATAAATTTCAATTTATAATATTTCTGTCGAATAATGATTGATCGTTAGTTGTTGCTCGAGTGTCGTTGATATTTCCAAAGTATTTGAAGCACGACGTGATAATTTATCAATGCAAACGAATTGTACCAGATTGACTTTTTGCGTTTTAGATTTTACCTTAATATTTATATAATATTTACATGAGTATAACGCATATGTTGTATGGTAGGAAATATGGTGAGAGAAAGTTGGAAAAAAAAATAACAAACCGTCGACAAAATAAAAAATCGCACACAACACAAATTTCCAACACCTCGAACAAACAGCACAACATTATCTTATAAAATATTCTATATGGAATTTAAACCTTAAAGTTGACGGTAACTAAGCATAAACAACAGATAGAAATTCGTTCTTTCATGGAACAGCTTTGTACAATTTGTAATTTTCAGTTGAAAGAATGTTTTAATTTTTTTTTTTTTTTGAGTGAATTTACAAAATTCCAACAATTCACTGAATCTATATAGAAGATTCAAAGGAATATCAAATGTTATATTACTGTGGTGTGCTTTGTAAGAATTAGATCTGTTACATACATTTCATTGCAATGTAAATTATTATTATTATTCGGATTAAGTCTTCTATTTGTAAGGTTCAATGTTCAAAAATTTGAATTTTTGTCGTTTGAATATGTAGCTTAATTGCGGCAAGTAGAGTTTAGCTTGTGTACCTCGAAAAAGTTGGGTTCATATTTTTACCATGATATCAGTTTACTTGAAATAATTTTCTTCCAAGTTGATTATTCCAAAATTTCTATGATAACTTGAACGAAAGCTTCTTTCACAGCAAAAAGGTGATGCTATTAAAGTAAAAATATCAAAACCAGCTTTCCCGAGGGGCATTCAACCTATGCGTATCCTGCTATACTCTCTGTTCAAAAGTTAAATTTAAGCTCGATATAATTGCGTTTCTTTTTTTTTTTGTCCAAGAATATTTGCTGAATTTGCC
Source organism: Zonitis immaculata (assembly GCA_037414775.1). NCBI lineage: Eukaryota > Metazoa > Arthropoda > Insecta > Coleoptera > Meloidae > Zonitis > Zonitis immaculata. Next base: position 15,624 of record JAZBGX010000451.1, read on the forward strand.
ATTCTTTTTCTTGATCAATACTGACATTCGAAAAATGTGATGTCAGTTTTTTTATTTGTTTTTAAAATGTCGATTACTGAATAAACGTTGTTGTCGTTGTTGTTGTTGTTGTTGTTGCTCAGCTACTTTATTGTATATAATAATCGTAAAAAGTAGATGTCGAACATCCTAAAATCTATACAACATTTCCTTTTAAAATAATAAAATCCGTATTATAAATTTATACTAAAATGAATCTCTGGATGAGCTTTTTTTTGGAAAATTTCAACATTTCCGGTCGTTCAAACTGTTGCTCTATATTTTGTTGATCAATCACCAATTTCAGTTTATTCACACATTGATACAGTCAATTAAATTCCCCTACCAACAATTGATCCAATTAATTGGTATTATTCACCAAAAAAATTCGAATCGATGTGAAATTTTCGATAATCAATGAGATTTTTCCACCGTCATAGCAAACTCTAAATAATAATTATAGAATCGAGCAATATTATAGGGCAAATTTTTGATAATTGTTTTGTAAATGTGCCATTAATAAGTTAATAGTTTGATTGAGTTACGATGTAAATTTAATCAAATTTCAGTTGAATGGTTGTAAATTGAATTGAAAGTTTCAATGGTAAGTTATCGGTTTATAAAATGGAAACTTTTCTGTTTTATCGTTATTTTCGATTGAAATGGAACAAATAATATAAATTAATATTTAGTCATGCATGTTATATTCCTTTATCGTGGCGACAACAACAACAACAACATATAACGTTTTCCGTTTCGGGTGTTGAATGACAATATGGGAATGATAAAAATAGATTTGATGGAAATATCCAACAATGTACTAAAAATTTTGATAATATTGAAACATCTCTATTATCATGTAATATGGGAATAAATACCACTTTTTGATTAGTCACGCAATTTCAGTCTGGAGCTTATTAGTCACTTTCATGGTATATCCTATTAACAACTATAATTTATATAGTATGACATGGAATAAACAAAAACAAAAAAATATGGAGCAAACAATGGAAAATTGTACAGCCAACAAGTAATCAATCGAAATCGTGTGCGCCTTAAATTATAAGTTGAAATAATTGTTAATTTCCAAATATCTAAATGGAAATTAAGCTCGCCTCCGGTCACGTAAGCATCGATTTTCATTATAATGGCAGGTAATTTATTGAATGATGACCAAATCAATTCTATTATTATTAAAAATAAATAAAACAATTGATGATGATAAATTTAGAATATTTCTACTCTATTCAATGTTGAATATAGGAAAAGTTGAAGTTGATGTTAAATTCTCTTGATTTAACACATTGTTACTATAGCCTGGCTTTTTTCTTCACTGAACTGAACCTAAAATTTATAGACTTTGAACTTGAACCATTCAGATATTTGGGATAGAGATGCTTTCGATAGATAAATATAACTAAAATGACAGCTTCTCCTCCAACTTTGCGTTTTATATCTAAATTGAACGTGAGAAATTTCCGATAATGGTTGTTCCCAATATTTTGAAAAGAAAATGGTTATAATCAATACATTTCCATTAATATAATCATCAAGTTGAATAAGATATTTTCGATTTCTATTCGAATTATTATTTTGTAATTACAGGTACTCAAATATTCGTAGAAGAAATTATTAAAAGATTGATGAAACTTATCAATATCCGTGATTTATTCCCGCTATACTGAACATTAACAATTCTAATAAAAAATAATAATAATAGTGTGGAGAAGAAGAGTGGAAAGACGATGATAATGACGAAAAAAATACGGAATATTGAAACAACTGGAGATATGAAAACAGGGAAGTATAGAAATGCTGATTGCGTTGTTCTAATAAACGAGCTTTTAATAATCAAAATTAAGAAAGTTTGGAAAATTATTCTTTAATTAGACTTGTCCTCGATTTCCGATTATATACCTTTATTATTGTTTCTCATTAGTAAAATATGCGGGAATGTCTCTAATGACTTCCTTATATCCTGAAAATATTGTATTTATACAATGGATCCTATGAGATGTGTCTTGTCAGTTTGTCTCTAGTTTGACAGAAAAGGGATGCTGAAATTTCGGTTAAATTCTATATGTATATAGGCAATTTGCCTACCAAATTCCAATATAACCAGTTGAATGGAAAATTTAGAGAGAAGGTCGTAAGAACAAATAGAAACCAACAACACTATTTGATCAATAATAATAGTTGAAGGCTTCTATTATATATTACACCATATTTGTTTACTTTAGTGTTTATTATAAAGTTAACTCGACTATATATTTATAAATAAATAAAAGAAAACCGCTATTTTACAATTCTAATAATTTTCTCTTTCTACAAACGACCGATCATTTGGTAGTAAAATTTATTACCTGTCTTTTCCTTTATATTCGTAAACGTATCGCAATTGTTTTTCATACACACATACACAAGAAACAAAAACAAAAAGCGGTTGTCGGTGAGAGAATTGACGAATAAAGTACGATAAGATAATGGACGAAAATTCGTTTGAATTTTTTTTAAATAACTCATCAATTGTTAATCAAACTTTTCTCATACGAATCATTTGCAAATTTTATGTTTTGTTTTTAGACAAACTTTTATTATCAATTATCACAAACAATTGTGGCACTTTATATTCACAGTCAATTTTCTAAGAATGACTGAATGGAAAAGCTTCCAGTTTTATTGAATTGGAAATTTTTGATGGACAAGCGTTTTATTTTCAAAAAAAATTGTTTATAATTAATCAAAAATTAAAGAGCTGTCTAGAGCAGCTTCCTTTAATCGCCTGACAATATCCTATGGTATACATAGCTCAAAAATTTGTGTTGCTTAAATACAAATTCAACAAATAAATAAATAAAGATAAATAATCGAGATCTGTTATTGAAAATTTTATTTTATCTTATATTCTATAGAAATAAATATCGTTAGATCCAAGAAAAACATCTCTTTCTTATGAATGTTGTTGCTTATATATTTCCAACGAATAAAGCGTCATACATTGGAGTTTTTCATAAAAATGAATATTTTTATTTAGACCTATTTACATAACAAGTTGGAAAAAGGAGGATCTACGACACGTGTATATGTAGACTTACGTTGAATGCGAAAGAAAAGCTTTTAAAAGTAAGAGTTTTTCATGGAAATATAAATATCTACTTTTCCCCAATAATTATTTGATTGATCAATTGTTTACCATATGATGTGGATAGCTTGTTTGAAAAATTTGCGGCTTTTGCTTTACATCAGCCACAGTTTGTATGTTTGGCAGCGATTCGATTGACAGTAGGTTAATTGTATGTCAGATAACAACGGTTATTTTATTTATACAACCATTGAATAATTCAATCACTGATGATTGTTGAGAATCTAATACACATCAACCAATCACATAGAGTGAAATGCGGCTATTCGAAATATGCCACAAGGTTGATTAGTTTGGTTAGTTGTACAATTCAAGCCATAACGAAATACACGCTTATATTATTATTATTATTATTATTATTATTATTAGTTTTTGAGTTATTCGTATAGTAGGGATATAGGCATGAGTTATGGATGCTCCTCAGATAAGCTGGGTTTTTCCCAAGTGATCACACCTGGCCACTATTTCCGCTTTACTCGTCTTACATTTGTATCCGGTCAGTAATTATTGTGGAAAGTGGAAAGTTTCTCTAATAATAACGTAAAAATATCAAGTTAACTCTCCTGAGAAGTTTATCCTACTATATTCAATTGATGGTTTCTTGCATCAATCATTTCGAATCAATAGAATCTTACAAGTGACATAAATACAAGTGATAATTTTGTATAAATGGTGGATGTCTTTATGCCAAGCAATGGTGCGTTCATATAGATAGTGCTCACGTTTGAATCGCCGACTATCATTCATTAAGCTATTTAACAACATGCTAAGCATCATTTACCATTTTACACCTATTAGATATGCTAGCAAGTTTATCAGAATTATTCCCAAACTTAACGATTATAACCTAAAGCTATCTATTCGTAGATAATTTTTTTCAAACACTTATAACAAACTGAATTGCGCTAATGAAATAATTTATTAACGATAAAATTTTATATTTCAGTTCTATCATGAATTAGAGTTACAACATTTCGAATCTGTACGTGCCCTTTTTTGGTCTGTACGTTCAACATCTGTGTGTTAATCTCCCAAATGTCGATACGATTAAATCACTAGAATAGAGAGAGCATTCTCTCAATCCGCAAATAAATAAAAGCAAAAACAAATAAATTCTGGTTGAATGAAGAAAAATAAATATCAAATATTCAATTTGCTCAATGAATTAATTAATAATAATATTTACGAAATTATGAAGGTATATCGATTTTCTAATTATGTAATTGAGTTGGTCTATATGAAATTATCAAAATGGTTGTAGATTTCGATAAATGTCGATATAAATTTCGTTTCAGGCGTTGCAAAAGAGAATTTATTGATACTGGAAAATTACGATTTCTTCCACTCTCTTATCATTGGCTATGAAAAAAACTATATCAGAAATGCCTTTATTTTCATATAGTTAGAAATATTATTGTAGATATATTCAGCTAACTATTTTCAAATTTTCAATCATCATAGAAAATATCTGGCAAGCTCCCATTGATATTTTGATACGAAAATTCAACTTTTTTGATAATTTCCTCATCATAATATAATTTTATTGATTTTATCTTTTGTTTTGCAGTATAAGTTAGCAGTATAATTCGAGATTTGCAACTGATATGGTAAAAGATGGAAATCTCAAATTTTCAGGAAATTTAATCGCTGACTTGAACTTTCAAATCCTCTTATCAATTGTGGTGGTTTAAAATTGAAATTAAACAAAGTTATCAATTATTAATACTATTAAAAATATGATTTTGAGTTACAACTTGGATCAGTAATAATAATAATAATAATAATAAAGCTGCAGTCATTTGATTTGTTCTTATCAAGCAAGAAAATTTCCAACAATTATTCAAATAATAGCCTTGAAATTCACCATATACGATTTTATATTTATAGAAACAATAATTAACGCAGATGAATTATTACTGTCTCAGTTGGATAATAATTTAGGCTTGTATCAGTTGACATTTCTCTATTTTTGAGACACACAATCTTCCCCGTTTTGCTTCAAGTTTGATATAAATCTGGTTATATTTGCGGTTGCTATATTTTCGCATGTGTTGGTTTCCAAGAGACCTGGGTAGAAAAAAATAGAAATTTGGGTACTGTGTACACCTGGAAATGGGTCGATATATATCAAAGACTTGAGCTAGGGGAAAATCTCAACATGTCCCATAAAATAGCCGTACGCTTTATAGTTGATCGTATTATTTTTTGTCTATCCCACGTATATTTAAAATTTTCATCAAATTGTTGAGGAATAAATTAAATTATTAATTACTTAGGGAAAAATCGGATGTTTTGCGTGAAGGAACAAGCTATATAATATTGAATTTGTGGTACAATAGCTATGTATAGAAAGAAGAACAATGTAGTTGTGCGGCGGCGTTATACACCTGGTGAACATCTGTTGTGATCGTAAAATACACTTAGCTAACATAAAATCGTTTCATGGTTTCTAGTTCAGATTCAAAATCATCGACATTAAAATACCATCACTATATACTGAAATTCTATAACAGACCATCCCTATAAAAACCTGTTACGCTTATAAAAATCGATTCTATTATAGCAGAATCCTCATTTCAAATTCTAATATAAAATCAAACATAAAATAATATTAGATTTCCGTTTTCTTCTTACTCTTTTATTTTATTTTTAATTTAAAATCAATCTTTTTCGATTTAGATTAGGACTAAGATGATCTATCAACGTACAAATTATTTTCCAATAATGTAATTCGAACACTTTTAGAGATGTTGAAGTTAAAATTAAATTTTCGGTCATGCAATTCAATTATCAAATGAATATTTGGCTAAATGTTTTCGAGAATAAAAGAGAAACAGCGACTTGTTCGTATAAAATTTCTTTTAACTAAAGAAATGTGATGATGATGTAGTGGATCTTTTGAAAAAAAGTATCTCTTTAGCTTACATTGGAATTTACATTCTTATATTATTCAATGGTTTAGAAGTACTAATAATAAAAAAAAAATATATCGAAATTTCTATATAAAGAGCTATAGAATAATTCGTTTGATTTGAACGATGGTATTAAAAAAAAATGGAGCTGAAGATTCCACCCCAATGTCCTACATATTAGTTTTTGTATAGTCGATGCTATTGTCCTTTGGTACATATTTGTACATAAATCTCCATTCTCTAGAGAGGATTCTTTGACACAGCTGTAGAGTTTTGTATGGATTGGGATATATATATATATAAAAAATAGAATAAAATAAATAACGGGGTAGAAAATTCGTACATACAAATCAAACAACTATGATATATTTATTTTTCTAACAATCAAATCTCTGGTGATGACATTCGAAGAATGCTCATAAATTTCCCAAAATCGAATTTTCGTAATTATTTTTCTTTTCATTCTATTTTTTTTAATACTTGGGATATAGCTTGAAATAAACCGGATAATATTGGTGACTAGATTTTAAAATTGTTTCCATTTTGACAACCACGTTTTAGAGAGAAAGTCCTAAGCGCCTTATATTTAAGAGGATTGCATGTTATTATAAAAAGAAGAAAACAAAAACGTACCCTGTGAAAAAAAATTAGAAAATCCAATAACAATATAGAGAAATAAACGGATTTGGTCAATTGACAATTATTCTAGGAAGACAAGAACGATTCACGAATTGCTTGATAAGAATCCACAATCAGTCTATAAATATTATCATATTATTAATAATACATATATACAGTTTAGATACTATACGAGAGAGTTTTCATGAGAAAATCCGCCCAATTTCAAACAACACCCTGGATGGAATGTCAATGAAATTTATATGGTGTTTTATTTCGATTTGTTTGTTTTACATGAAATGTGATGACTGTTTATAGTATAATAGTGAATCATATATAAAATAGCAGAACAGAGCACTTCAAATATAGAATATAAGAAACCTACCACACACATACCATATTGTCCCATAAATCTTTTTATATTACAAACGAACAACATAAGGCGGATATTCTTATGGTGAATTATTCAGATGTATCATGCCTAGATTGTCACATGTACTATATATTAATATATGTATATATTATAGGGAATTTATTCTCAAGTTCAGTATTATCCACAACAACAAGTGAAAGTCATTTGAATTTATGACCATTTCTTACATCCATTAAGCCGGGAACGGACGACGAGCGATAGGATATATATATTTATAATTAAAGCTGATCAGAGTCGTGCAAACTTTTGATTTTTATGTTTGCATACGTCTATCTGTATTCCTATTTAGGACATCGAAATCGGGCACAAGCTTCTGTTGGATAAAATTGATAGCTCCTTAGAAGAAGGATCACACGCTGAAAATGATGATGGTGTTGCATAGATCGCTAATGATGTAAAAGTCCACGCATTTTGTCGAGGTATGTCACTAGCTATGATCTCAACTATCGCTCGGAAAGCATATTTCTACAAACGTGTAATATATCGCCGGGATCTGGACAGATATAGTTATAATATTATAGCTTCGGGTGCGGTGTTCCATGCAACTCAATGTTGAGCGATATTTTTGTAATATGTAAAATATAATATATATTATATCATCGCTCGTCGTGTGTTTCCGGTTTTATCTCTATCAATGCTATATTAAGCAGTGTCGTCCTATAAACATACAGCATAGTCCGCCAGAGGCTTTCCTGGTCTTGTAGGAACTCTGATTCTAGTCGAGAGAAAAGATCTAAAGTTTGAGAAATCATTTTAACGTCAAAATGTTCTCTGAATATCACACATTAGATCGTCGACTCAGTTTTTTTTTGCACCCACTAGAGCCAGAGTTACAAGACACATGAAGCCTCTGGTGGACCATCCTGTATATACAATACTGATATACAATAGTTCAATCTACAAAATCAACAGTCAGTCCACTATAAATGGTTAATTTCGAATTGTATTGTGATTAAAAAAAACAAAAACGAAACAAAAAACAAAAAAACAAAAGAAATAAAACGGGAGCGGACAAAAGCCGGTTGAATTTCAATTATAGTAGCTTTCTAAAATATAAATTAACGGAAATTGATTAGAGTTTCCACAAAAAAGAGAAAACCAACATTCTTTCATTATCGAATTCATTAATATTTTAGTTAATGAAAAATATGCCAGGTATTCCAATAAAATCCAATGATTGGATGATGACAATAAAATTTTCTAATGATAATTGAGACTAATTTCATATGAATTTGTTGATAAAAGTACATAGTTATATATAAGACGTTGGGAATATCCCGGCGCCTCCACCATTTGTTGCACTCAATGATGCTTTTAGAGAAAAGTACTTTCGCAAATATTAATCGATACTCTTAACAATGAATTTATTTTACAGTTGATTTTCATCGGAAAAGCTCATTAATCATATAGTTTCAGGTCCGACAATACGGAATTTCTATGAATGAATTATTAAGGTTGAATGGTAAATAATTTCAATCAATAAATAAATTCAATCAACTACATCGAGTATCGATAATTTGCTAAATTCTAGATAATGGTCATCATTTCAATATTGAATTTATTGTTTTATACGGTTTTGTGATGGAAGGGTCTACTGAAATAATAGAATTATCTTTCCATGTTGTGCCCAAAATTCTGTTTAGTGTTATTTTTTATATCACCATTGGGAATTTTTGCCGGTATTCAGTTTCTGTTATCTTTTCTCCAACTGTTGGTTGAGTTGTAAGAGAATTGAACGACTGAGCTTACTGTGCAAAAAACGACCGAATAAGATGCTTATATAATCTTAGAAATTGAAGTTTTGAAAGTTTGTTATATAAATATAATGAGAGATTTCATGAAAATTCGATGAGCAAAAAAATAATCTATTGAGACAAAAAGAAAAAAGCTTGTCGACTTTATTTTGTTAAGTCCCAAGGATCGTTCGAGCATTTACGATAATGTCAATGAAGCGAGCGCAGAATGGTTGAGACCGTGAAATCACTTAAACCGGGAACATATTTGATAAAAAAAGACAAAATAGATTTAATATTTAAACAAATCGAATAGCAACTATAAACAATAAATGATATTATAATTTTTTATTAAACAGTGAACAAAATGAACAATTTTTTCGTTGTTGTAGCTAGCGTATCCGAAAATATGGCACTGTAACTATTTTTTTGTTTGTTTTCTATTCCCAAGAAAAACAAATATAGTTTAGGTGTGCCGGGTATTATCTGCACGATAAGTTAAATTGAAATTTCACCAGAATATATAAATATTTGTTTCGATCATATCGAAGATGAAATAATAGTTCAACGTTTTATATTTTCCAGTTTTCGTTCATTGATGATAGAAAATAAATTTTAAGTCCCTTTTAGATCGGGAAAATAGATTGGAAATGTAATTATATCGTATCGATTTTATGTTCTTTTAATCATTAAAAGCTGGTATAGTTTCCGTTTCAATTCTCCTATACAAATTTATTGTTTACAATAAAAAATATTAGGGTATGTCTGATTATAGTTTGTAATATGACGGTTAGATATTATAAATCCTTATTTACCTTTGTTGAAATAACAAACATTAAAAGTTTAGTTGTAATTTTGTGTAAGAGTTTTTTTTTTGTGCATTTATTCCAACTATAATAACCATTACTTTCTGCTCTTTTAATTAATTAATTTGATGACATTATACTGGGGCCAGTTTCGTTTTCTTGCTTCTAACAAATATGCCTGTCTGGTTGTCTACGCCTACAAACTGTAATTTTTTACGGTCATTTATTAAATGAATTTAAAGAAAACACTGACTGTTTAATTATAACAAACTGTTCCATTTTATGAGGGGTAATATGTCAACCGATGAAACTTTGTTCTAATCGCTAGAAGAACTTTTGTATAATATAACCTTTATTATCATTTTTTTTCCCCCAATGACAAAATAAATAAAAACACAATCTCAATGATTCCGCCGGAATCAAATATAAATCAAGCTTTCAACTTTAAGCTTTTTGTCGAATCGATAACAATAATATTAAAAACAATAGTATCCTGTCAATAGTACAACAACATAAAAGTTTTCTTTATTCAAGATACAAAAGAAACATGAATCAATTCTACTGAAAACAAAGCATCATTCGATAATTTATATCAATTGTACCATATATTTGTTCTTTATCTAACATATACATATACGATGTTGATATACGATAATAACGGCATATGAAATTTCATCCTCTTATAGCGAACATTAAATCGTGTCGCTTTTAGAAGACTTGCAACTGAACACCTGGCTGGCCTAGTTATATAATATAACTGAATAATATTGCGATCGTACATTTTCAACGAGAAAATGTTTGTACCCAATTGCAAGTTCTATCATAGAAAGGAACTCTCTATTCGTATCTACTGTTATGTAAATAAAACCTAGAACTTTATTTTTATGTTTCCTAAAAGGCGAAAATAAAAGAATTGAAATTTCGTATATAAATAAATTTTTTGTTTTGTTTTGCTATATACACACAACAAACTGATCTTTGCAAAACAATTTTTCGGACAATTTTGCATAAAATACGAGAGGCACAGATGATAATAATAATAATAAAAAATTGTATTGGTGAGACTCAACAAACGGAATATAGAGGGAGAATAGAAGGATTGTGGATTAGATTAAAGATAACCGTTTGACAAACGTATTGTGTGGACGGGCTTCTTCCAATAGAATCAACTTTATTATATTTTATTTTTTTGTCGACAATATACTCGTTTGTATAAATTTTATGGAAGTTTTGTTGATTTTCTTTAGTTTTAAGCAAACCAAAAGCGTTATAATAGAAATCAATAAAGGTATTGCGAATAATTTATAATTATAAAATATACAAAACACCACTATATTTCATGTTTTATAGTTTGTTTGTTTTTTTTAAATCGTAAATATGGATATTTATGATACAATTGTTAATAAAATTTGTATTGGAGTTTGTGTGAGAATAAATCACAGCGAATTCAATATAACAATATCAGGTTTTGCTAGTTTTATAGCAAAATTTATTGTAAATAATTATAATACAGGAACATCCGCCAGAAGCTTTCCTAGTCTTGTTAGAATTCTGGTTCTAGTGGAGGGAAAGAAATGCACTCGAAGATCTAAAGTTTGGAAAATCGTTGCAACGTCAAAATGTTCCCTAAATATCACACTTAAAATCATCGAATCCGTTTTTTTTACACCCACTAGCGAGCCAGAGTACAAGACCAGGATATAGCCTCTGGTGGGTCACTCTGTATATAGATAAAAGTAATGTGGTAGATGTGATTAAAGAGCAAAAACTATTGTTAATTAGTTCGAATGTTGGTATTAAAGGTGAATTTTATGTTGGTTATAAAAATAAAATAATCGTATTATTCCATTAAATTTAATCTCATATAGGGATGGTAACAACAGATATTAATGTAATAAATATGATTTTATACAGGATGATTCTGAATTATTATTATCATAATCACAATATCCGCATGTGATATTATAATTGTCCAATTGCAAACAGCAATTGTTTGTGAAATATTGAAATTGTTTGATAATTCGATTTCTTGGGATTGTTGATTCTTAATAAAAAACAGAAACCTAAAACGGTATTGCAATAAGAACCATACTGTATATTTAAACTCTAATTTTCATATAATCACATATTTTGTATTATTGTCAATTGATTTTCAGTTAGTTGATTTCGTACTTATTAATGTAAATATACCTATCAATGATTGGTTTTTATTGTTCAATTATATGCGCTTAACATACATATAGTTATGTTGTAAATTATTTGCTATCTCTATATTATATTGATTTTATAGACATTTATGAATTGGTTTTGATTATGTTATAGTGCGGCTATATGGAATAATTGCAGTGTACAGTAATTCGGTTGGTAGTTATCGTGTTATTTAGAATAGTTGATGCTTTAGATTTCGTATGTTATTACTAATAGTACAACATAGGATTTAGTTGAAACTATATATTGGGCAAACAGCCAAAAGCTTGTATAGCACGTATAGTATATGGGAAATATTCGATCTATGATAGAACTCATTAAAAATATCGAGAAAAAATCGAAATAGAAACGCTAAAAATTCAACTACATTCGAATGATTATAGATTGTTTCCTATTAAAAGGCCCACAATGCTGACAATGTCAAAAGAACGCCACTCGATTCAACTGAGTAATGAAATGAACGAAGATTGAATTAAACAAAAAAAAAACTATATAGACCACTTGATTCTATTGCAAGATATTCTATTTATAGTACAACCAGAAACATTAAGGTACGTCGAAAATCTACTTTCAATTGAAAAAAAAACAGTAAATGTGTTTCTGCTCAAATCGTGAAAAAATACGATTTGGGAAAGAATATATTTTAAAAAAGTGGTTTATCCAGGCCAGGAGTTATGTTATCCTGATTTTGTAAGGACATGCGTTACGAGTTGCAAACTCCTTGGAAATAAACGATTTTCGGTGGGACGACTTCAGTAGATACAGATTGAACTTTGAACTGGAAAAATGAGATTCCAGCCCTTACTTCTGACTTTGCTTCTTTAGAAATTTACTACTCAAGTGAAGAATTGGGGCTGTTTTTTAAACTGGTGTTTGCTAGAAGTTTGGCTCTGAAATTAAAAAATGCTAGAAAAGTGAGCGAGGATCGTCGATTATACGAGCTCTACAGGAACTGTCAAGGAAAAACCGTTTGTAATCGAAAAGTATATTAACTCACGTCGTTTTGAAAACTTTCAAATCACTTACATGTATTTATTTCGCACAAAATCCGGCGTGGATGACTATAAACATGGAGTGAAACGTCGAACTTGGACCGTGCTGCCCATCATCCGAATAATGTTGATCCGCAAAACATTAAGTTGATTTGTTTTGCCTTCCAGCACTTGAAGAGAATAAAAAACGCAATTGAGGATTCCAAATCTGAAATTTCCTTAGATATTCGGGAAATGTGGAAAATTAATATTATTGATAAGACATTAATTTTCCATAATTATGTATCTCATAATTTATATTTTTCACAATTCCCGAGAAGTTATAGGAACCGTTCAAACACCAAAATGCTCTCTAAATATTACACTTCAAACCCTATGTAGTGAGGTTTTTTCATTCCTCTAGATCCAGAGTTACAGACTAGGAAAGCGTGGCACAGTAAACCCTGTATATAACCGGGAAATCACTATACTTACAATTAGTACTTTTCCGGTTATAGCGTTTTTGTCTTATGACGAAGTTTCACTTTGTAATTATTATTATTATTATTAAACGGTGCAAAATCCAGTGCTATTTCTATTTATATGAATTTAGATATAGTTGAGTAATTATGAAAAGAGTTTCCACTTTTTATCAAAGCTCTTATAATGAGTATTTTATAATAATAAGTATGAAATGAAGTTTTATTATACGCAAGTGGTTTGTTGTCTACTTCAGTTTTTTTTTATTCGGGTAATAAATGAGGATTTCAATTAAAAATTCATAAAAAATCTTAAGAAGTATTATTTTTTTCAAACAATTATTCTTTTACATGAATAAACAGATTATTATCACATAGAAACGCTTCAAAGGACGGTATTTTCATTGTTTTCAATTATTCAAATACATTTAAATAGAAAATTTATTTTGGAATTTGAATTATATATGTATATACGAAATCCCACAGTTAGAAAATAGTTTGATTATATAAATTCACATAGTCGGACAAAATCTAATGATTTATGATACGTTAGTCTAAAATATTTAGAATATAATGAATGAAGAAAACTCTCTATTGGTGAATAATGAATACAATACATATATAAAATAATAATGGTTGTCGATAACTAGATAAGCTGCTATAGTTACATTTCTCATCCTTAACTAAATATCAGGCGATAGATCCAAGCTAAATGTGGCAATTTAATAGCCTGCATATTCAGAACGGCCATAGAAGTGGAATATATATAAGAGTGTACTTGAATAGAGCATGACAAAGCCGATTTCCTTGTGTAAGACCCTGTCGCTTCTGTTCAACTCCCTTTGGCTACTTGAATAGTGTGCTACAGCTACAACGTCAGCACTTTTCCAACAACTGTGAAAGATTGATTTGATAAAGGCGTTTTCTGAGCTTAAACTGCACAAACATATAACGGACCATAACCAAAATAATAGATTATTTTCTCACTTCACTATAATAATAATAATAATAATAATAATAACTATATAGAGTTTTAAAAAGAATTCTATATCGTTTCAAAATAGATGTAATCTTTTTAAAATGGAATTTGTAAGAGGTTTTTTTTTCAGGAAAAAAAAAGAAAAGCAATCGGCTCGACACAGATAAGAAAAAAGTTCAATGATATGCGTACAACCTTCCCAATTTCAACCTATCTGTAATGACACAAAAAAAAAAAAAACACAATTGGTCTACGGAAAAAAGAAAGCTTTTAAAATTTACAAAGTGAAAAGTTCAAATGATGCTTTCTATTTATTTGTAGAAATGTTCCATATTGAATTGGGTTTTTTTTTTGTGTTTGCTTTTTTTCACAGAATATAGCTACAAAATCTAAACTATATAGTTATATAGAAGACTTGAGTTGTGTATTGAATTGGAAAACTCATAGAAATTGTTGGACGGAATTAAAACTTAATTACATGAACAAGTATCTTTCCAATAAGATTCTTTAATTGATTTTCAAGACTTCAATTCAATTTATATCCAAATATACTTGTCTGAAATTAGCTACAACGGAATAATCGTTCTGGTTTGGTGTGGAGATATAGAAGATGATGGCAGTGACAAAAAAAATATATATGAACAGTTCAAATGATGTTCAATAAAGCGAACGGTGTGATTGATTCAGGCACTGTTTGGTGTCTGTAGATAGAAAATAGAAAATCACCTGTAGTGATATTAATTTAAAGATAAAAATGTCGATATAGACGTATATATATTTTTTTGTGTTCTTCAATCCAAGTAATGAAAAAACTTTTGATATACTCGTTTAATTGTTCTATAGAAATCTCATTTATTCTTAGATTCCATACTCGACAACTGATTCCTTCTTCTTCTTCTTATTATTATTTTCTATACGAATTAGATCGATATTTTCGTAGTTGTACTAATTAAAGTATTTAAATTGGTAATTATAGGGTGGTTATAGCGATCAACTATATAAAATAGAGACTGTTTTCATAAGGGATTTGTTCATTTTATAGGTATATAGAAGACTTTTTCACTAAAAGTCTAGATACAGAATTTAAATTATCTTAGTTTAAGGCATTTATCTCCAATATATAAGCAACCAAATGATATCCTTGGGGATTTATCGACCAATGTTCGCTTCACACCTCACTTATTCTTAATTATAACGGTTATATAACCCTAGCACATCGTCCGGATCTACTACTGTTCATTGTATAAATCGTAAGACCATTTCAAATAAGTTTTCGAATTATAGTTTACTGTAGTTGTTAGGATATATTCAATTCCAGATATTTATGTCTTATCTATACAAGTTTTGGAAAGTCGGCGATTTTAATTGTAAAAAATAAAAGAGTTGGAAATTAATTGAAGCGAGCTGTATGTTTAATTTTAAAATACCATCGAATACTTGCAATATTTTTATACTAAATTGTTTTTTGGTTTAGTCGAAGATATAACACCTCCACAAACTAACAACTTATGTTTCCTAAAGCAAAAACAGAGCCTTAAATTGATAATAATAATTTTTCAAATTTACACGTTCGATTATACCAAATCAAGAGAATTTAATGACCACAAAGCTCCTTCATTAACACGTTAGAGTAGCTGCAGACTATCGATTTTTTGATCGGCCGATAGTTTGGTCGAGCTGGGCTCGATACTTTAGTTTGAGGGTAAATTGTATGGTGTATCAAACTTTTTTATCGCCTAACAACAAATCGTTATATAGTCTAGGCATTTTCATACTGATTAAGACTTGAACTAAACTAGCGGCCGATAAAAAGTCTTTAGTCTGCGGCTGCT
>JAZBGX010000452.1:1799-16559 GCA_037414775.1 Zonitis immaculata
TGATGTTGAAGATCAACTTTCCAATATTGATAGATTTCAATTGATAGGACCACCCCATAATTAAACAATGATATTCGATATTTTTCGTTGAAATTACCAATTCTTATATAATTAGTAAACAAATGAACACACCCAAAAAAAAAAAAACAAAGAAGAGTATGAGTATTGTTTACAACTAGATTGAAATCGGAAATTAATTTAATTGATTGACTGGGAAAAAAAATTGATTGATATCTAAACTTTGATAAAGTGGGGGAAAATTCAATTTAGATGAGAATCAACGGTTTTGATTGGTCTTCAAAGTTCAAGCCATTGACATTTCGCCTGTCACTAATTGGACATTTTGCTAGAGCCGGACCTGGTCATGATTTTTATAGAGTTGGTTGATAATAAAACCGCGGAAATTACGGTACTTTCAATAATAATAATAATCGGAAGTGCAAAACTAACACTAATACATTTACAATGCACAATATAGTTTCCGGGATGTCTATTTAAAAACAAAACAAAAAATATCATTCGTCATAGAATTACGTAAAATTTCAATTATACCATTCCGGAAAATATTTCAATAATTATGATCGAACTTGAATTAATTTTTTGTTTCTATAATTATGATCTAGTTATCTAGATTTGAAATATAATACTCTTGTACTATTGTATTCCGGTTCATAGAGGGCACTAGTTGTTGATAATCGAGCGTCGCGACGCCTATACAAAATAAAATCTATTCAATGCGATTCTATTGAAAAATAAATAAAAACTTGACACACCTGGACAACGACTAACCTTTTCAACAAAATAATAGAATAAAAAAAAAATCAAACAATATATAATTGAATAAGGGAGAGAAAAAAATTCTAGAAGCAAACCAGGTGGCTAAAAAATAATTTCCTACCAATTCAATTAACAATTATCCAATTAATATATAAGTAGTGGAAATTTTAGTAATTTTCTTTTTATTACTATCTATTGAATGTGTCCCCCCGTTTTTGAAACCACAGGAAATTGGATTCCAACTAGATTCGATTAATTTATTACAACTAATTATTATTAAAATTATAGGTCAGAAATTTGAAACGTAACTGTACTTAGGAGCAAAAAAACATTGGATAATTTCGCACAACATATGTTTAGAATTATATTCACACGAATATCAAGAATATTTCGCGAATAATTTCCATTAGGGAGTTAATAATAAAAAAATTTACAAATGTGCAAACAACGACAACATTTGTAGAATATAAATATAAACAATAACAACAAAAAAATGATGAATATGTTTTTGTTTTTTTTTTATTGAAATATAGGCGAGAAACTGCGATCTTTGCATGTGGTATTTAATAATAATATAATATTCTATTTTCAACAATAAAACTAGAAAAAATTCCAATTTGTATCAAATACAATTGTAGGTGCCTATCTCCAGGTAGAAAATTTCAAATCTATTGATAGAAAGGTAGAAATGCGGGAGAAAAAATTATATAATCGAGAGTGTAGGTACATAGAATATCGAAAGCTTACCTTTATTTTTATATAAAAAATAAATAAATAAACCAACATTAATTGTCACTGTGTCAATTCAGATTCCTTCCTCTAATTAAAATTAATCAAATCACGAAAAACTTAATCACGTGTTGAGTTGTTTTGTAAATAATTTATGTGTACAACCACTAGTTTTGTGTCACATTAAGCACTGTATTGTTAATAACACGCATCTCTATATTTACAAGCTTTCGTTGTATATACATGTGTGTGTTGTATTGTATATAAAAATGAGCTTGATTCGTTCGATTTTACTATAATATAGCACATGCGCATTCGGAGCTTTTCCACGCTTATATAATGATAACATTCAATTTTTCTAATGTGTTAGAAAAAGACGAACTATCTGAGCTTTTAGTACGAAATTTCAAATTTATAATAGTAGTTTTTCCTTCAAATATTATTTAAACAATCCTGATAGTCATCAAATTGATGGTACAGTTGTTTTAATCTACTAAAAGGGTTGATATGCAAGGCTTGCAATTTTTTCCGATTTATCACAGAGGGTTGAATGGATGCGTAATCTCGATAGCGCCAACCCCCCCCCCACCCCATGTGTCATCGAATTACTCGATCATAATAATATTAGTAAAAAAGGGTTGTATATTAGATTGGTGTTGTTTGTTTTTTTTTTTGTAACGAAAGTTTGAGTTTTGATAAAATAACTTCGAAAATTTTATAATGATCGTTGAAGGGAATTTGTTGAATAGATTTGGTACATCAACTTCAATCATTTAAATACGACCAAAAATAGAATGTCTTTAATTTTTTTATTCTACACACCCTCTATCTAACAATACCCTAGAGATAACTAAATCTAATTATACAATAAAATCATACTTCCCTTCTATAAATATTTATCGAACTTGATTTGCATATCAAAAAATTACAATTTTTTTTCCAACATGAAACAATATCATTCATAATAATAATGATCAATTATCGATGTTTGATAATTAGAATGTTAATTAAAGAATTCTCTAAATAATTACTGGCGTACTGTATTTGTTTTTTATCGAAATTGGTCCTCTTGTGATTATAAAATTTCAAGTACTTACCAATTTTATATTTAGATATAAACGAATAATGGTCTATGTAATTTGAGTCATACATAGCAAAAAATCCATCCATATAACCCGAATTAGGGTCTTCTGCTTATCAACAAGCAACTTATAATTACAAGGGTAGAATGGATTTATATAGAAGCGTACTATATATATATATATATATAGCTATACAATTCCAAATTCTATCAGTAGTACTATTAAGGCGCTTGCAGACGTCACGATTTACTATATCGCACGTGAATCGATACAATACATCTTATCATATCACGAAACCAAATACCCGCACTAGTTATAATAAGATATAATCTGAATGTATTGGAAATGGAGCCAATCTACGAGGAGTGATTCGAAAGTTATAATAATAGGATATTTCTAGTGGTCACAAAAATCTGAAAAAATTTTTGATAAGTATAGCTTAAGTATACCGTTATTCATTTGGATATGAAGCAGTCAGAGAGCTGACACGGAAATGCAGAAAAACGAAGTCAGAGCCGTCGGTACACACACACTTCTGCTTGTAAAAACTGTCTACCAAAGACAACACGCATGCTAACTTGATGAAAACATATTCAACAGTGGGTGCAACGAGTTTGAGCTGAGCAGAACATCCCCAGAAAACGAGCATTGTGGAAAGCACCATCGATGTTCTACAGTGGTGAAAATGTGAGAAATGACGAAGATCTAGTTCTATTTGAACAAAAATTGACCATCAAACTTTAGCTGATTGTGAGATCATACAGCAGTGTTAAGGGAATCCGCAACGATAAAATTTATATAAAGAAGCTGTTACACGAGATAATAAACGGCGACCGAAAAAATAAATAAACAAGTCCATATTTCAAGAGGCTGATTCGGACAGATTTTTGACTTCTATTCTAAGAATAAACAACAGTCGCTCGGCATCACCAACACGGAAGAAATTCAAAGTCGTAGGCTCTACTCAAAAGGTTGTGACTTGCGATTCAAGGCAATAATTGTGGTGGATCACAGGAAATAAGGAGTCACTGTCTAATTAATCAATAGAATTGCGGAAAGCCTTCAAACCTCAAAGGCTAGGAAAACTGCTGATTGGAATGATGTTTCACCAAGACATAACGTACCCACACACAAAGTCGAATTTGCGGTGGCTCCCATTCGAAGGGTAGCCTTCGAATTACTTGAATATCGATCATATTTTCGAATTTCAGCTGTCATCAACTTCGATCTCTTATCTTGACCTAAGGGGCATCGTAACGGCAAGAAATTTGGAGACTATAGCAAGGTGATGGTCGCTGCAGAAGCACTTATAGAACGTCGAAATCAAGATATCTTTTTTCTAAAGACAAGAGATGGGCCAAGTGTATTGATTTGTTGGTAGCTAACGAAGAAAAATTGTATTTTATATCGATTATCAGTACTTTTGTATCATCCCTTGTGCATAACACATATACGGTGGGAATATTTGGGGCTTAATGTGGTCCTAGTTTCAAGGATAAATAGTGGAAGTGAAATTTTTCGATTAGGTTGTCTCATTAAAGACTAAAAACTTGTTGTGCTTTCTACACTTGAGATAAATAATTTGGGTACAACTCAAAAAGGCTTTGGTCTAGCTAAAAACAAAACAAAAAACCAACTTGATTTATTCTAATACATCTATATAGATAATGAGGTGGATGTAGATAGAGAACCAAAATGAATGATGATAGTTGTTCAATATAAAAATCAAAAAGCCTTTAAACAACAAGAACAACAACAACAAAAAATCCCTCTTGAGTATAGAACCGAGTATACTTTTTAGGCAGCAGCTGCATCCGTCAGGCGCACGTGTCTATAAAGCGTTCAGGTCGCGACGTAATATCAAACCAGTTTCTATATATTTACCCTCGAAACATTTTATATATACAGAGTGAGGGGATTAGAGATTTCTTCTCCCCTAAATATATATATATACGGTTTTCATATTAATCAACAATACCATCCCTCTCATATACATTCACATATGAAGGAATACAAATAAAATTGATTGATGAAACAGGAAAATTATCCTTGAGCACTTTCAAACAATCACCTAAAAATGATATTAGAATACTCGAAAATTTGCTAATCCTATAACGAAAACAGCCGGTTGTAAGTTGAAAAATTTGAGTTATAGAAATCCACTATTTTCGATTAGATGCACGATTCTAAAAGCACAACATTCATCTTATTCTAACTAGAAAGATTTACTATATCATCTACCTATCTTGTATGCATGATTTTCGAAATAAATTATACATTTATCTAGAACAATACCGATGTATACAGGCTGTCTATTTCTTGTTGTTGGTAAAAAATTGGGGTATTTGTGATTAGTTTGTCAGTTTAATTGAACAATAAGTGAGAAATTCGGCTGAAAAATTTGATCAAACGTGCTTGAGAATTATTAGAAATATTTTTAAAAAGCGAATTAAATATACTGTAAAACCTTTCTTGGACGGACACCTACGGAGAAACGAAACGTGTCTATTCAAAGGAAATGTCCGCCCGAGAGAGGCTCTCGCTTAAAAGAGATATTTCTTAGAATCTCTTGTATGCAGTTGATTTCACAAAATATCAACAAGATTGTGTGTACTTAGAGAGTTTTTTCGATGAAACCTTCAAAAGTCTGCGTCCAACAGAAGAAGATTCTCAAGAGAATAATAGAAAGAAAGAGAAGACAATTTTCAAGTTTTAGTTCTCAAGAACTCAATTATAGAAGATTCACATTTGAGAGAGCATGGGCGGAGCTAAGTCTTAAAGCCCTGCGCCAAACGCTCCTCACCATATTACCCTACTTAAGACTTAGCTCCGCCCATGCCCTCTCACATGTGTATCTAGTAGACTATTGCTGCTCATTTATTATTTTGTCACTTCCAGTATGCCTACTTAATATAAAATGTTCACGTATAGATGTTATTTGAGAAATAATTCCTGTAAATTGAACATCTACAGTTCTACAGGATAACAATTCACAATGGTAGGACTCGAAAAATAAAGATCAATGAAAACACATAATGATCGCTTTTATAATAATAATTAAGAGTAAGTAGTGACAGGATAAAAAATTATCAATTGCACACCAATTTGAATTAGAAAATCAGCCTGATATCAAGCTCATCCTGTATAATAATAATAATCATATAAATTTCTAGTGGAAACTGACTGATATAATTCATCTCTTTTTTTTTGTTTTTATAAAATATCTCTATATCACATAATTTTTGATTTCAGTCCTTTGAATTTAGTAATGTTTCAAATTTAATTGATAAATAGCCCATATAGTTATTATCTCTTTTATATTTATATCATCATGATATGTTTTACTACATACATCTTAAATTTGTCGTTTTTATGTTATAGAGGGCCATTTATCGTTTTAACGAACTAACCAACCAACCAATCAATCTATTCATTAAAACAAATTGCTCTTTTTTTTCTAATTTCAAAGAATAGGTCAGCCTTTATGTTCATTATAGTCGTTAGGGCTTTTATTACGACAATTCGACGTTTTTATTCATTAAATATCTTTTATTATATTAAATTAAATTTTTTATATATTTAAAAACGTAATTTCAAATTTTAGTGCAATAGATATGAGGAACAATATAAAGTCAATTGTCCATATAATATAGGTATTGTTACGAAATGGTCAAATGTTGGTGAATGATCGTTATAAACAGTGAGAATTGCAAACCCTCCCATAAACCAAACATTTATTGTATACAATTCACCCTTCAATTTCACTAATAATAACCACAATTTAGCACTAACTGTCCATTCTTATATTATTGTCATCAATCATACCGGAATTCGCAACAGAAATATCCAGTAACTTGAATTATTTATTCAATTATTCCAGTTAGATGTGAAAAAAAAAAGGAAAAACTTAGATTTTTGAAAAACAAAGTTTCTAAAAAAATGGATCCCTCTATCTGGCCTGGATATAGGTTATTTCTGTTGAATTAAAGCCAATTTGCAGCAGTCTATACATCAAAATATTGATTTATTTATTTTGACTTTGCATCCTCTAAAAATTTAATCAAAATTTGAAGATAACAACTCAAGACTTTCTAATTCCGGTAAAACGATGACAACAATAACTGAACAAATTTTCAATAATTATTGCATCACTATATGGACATATTTCAATGTAGAATAATTGCTGTTGTATGTAAAATGATTTGGTCCTTATCTTGCTACAACAATACGAAAACTTTCGTTAAACTATAAATTTGTTTTCGTTTTGGAAACAATTCAACAAACGCTAACAGTCAACACAAGACTTTGTTCGTTTGCTATTTAATCAAAATGTAACGTGACATTGTATAGACAACATTTCAAGTTTTCTAAACTTTGGTACGAGTCTTTAATCAACCAAGAAATTACTCCAACACACACTATATATTGTAATTATCGTCAATTTCCTGTTTTTATTCAGACAACATCTATGATTTCCAGATCCAGTTACGAAGTTAATAATAGAAAGTTCAATCAAGCCTCTACTTCATTTATAATTATAATTATTTTCATCTTTTTCAATTAAAAAATTTCAAATAGATTAATTTTGGATTTTAACTTCAGCAGTGCCATCTATGTGTCATAGTTTTAATTTCTATAAAAAATAGTGACATTTGAATTCATCAAGTTGGCGTTTAGTTCTTTTTCGACATTTAATTAAATTAAAAATTATTTAATATTTTTTCGAAATAATCAATATGAATTGTGCTAAATTTATTTGTAATCTATTCCATCGCCAATTATTAACAATACAAAATCAAAATGTAATAATTTAATTTAAATTAACTCTTTTTGAATTCAGTAAATTTTCTCATAACCTCAATTTTCAGTTTCAACAAATTCGCAATAAATGGGTGAATCGTTGGATGATAAGAGATGTAAAACGTCGTAAATTAGCCACCGAATTAGCTCCATTACGATTACGTATAAATTCATTACGTAAAAACGATATACTACCAGCGGAATTACGTGAATTAGCCGATAAAGAAATAGCAGCATTACCTAGAGATTCAACACCGTTACGTATAAATTATCGTTGTGTTTTAACATCGCGACCGCGTGGCGTTGTACCCCCATGGCGGTTAAGTCGTATTGTTTTCCGTGATTTAGCCGATCATAATTTACTAGCAGGTGTACAAAGGGCTATGTGGTAGTTTAGAAACGTTAATGCTTATAAAAATGTAAATAAAAACTAAAATATAATTTATAAAAAAATTGTTTAATTGTACTTGTTCTTATAACAATTTATTTTTAATCAAACAATCCTAGACCCATATCGTCATCTGATTCTTCGGGTTCTTCTTCCTTTTTCTTTTCTTCTTTAGCTGGAGCTGCAGCGGCAGCAGCAGCTACTGGAGCGGCGGCAGCGGCAGCTGGGGCTGCACCAGCACCAGAACCAATTGTTGTTATTAACTCTTTTACATTCAAACCCTCTAAAGCTTTAGCGAATAGACCGGGCCAATAAGGTTCAACATCAACATTGGCTGCTTTAAGAATTGTTTGAATTTTCTCACCCTACAATCAAAATCACATAAATTACAATCAACTTTAATGAAATATTATCAAAATTAAAACAATTATTTCAAGATGATTGAGATATTGTTGGATTGAAATTAATAAAAGTACACAAACTATAACCTCACTTTTACAATTTTTCTTGAATTTTACTTACAGTAATTGCAATATCATCATCTGCTAAGGTGAGTGCAGCATAAACACAAGCTAATTCAGTATTTGATGCCATTTTTTTAACGGGTTTTTATTTATTTAATATAATTAAAAGTGCAAGTCGCCTTTTGGCCTTAGCTCAGATAAGAGAACAAGCACCGCGAGAACTTGTTTCGAATAGAAAGAACAAGAGTGCGTTGGATGAAAAAAAATTATGTCAATATCACGTGATATGTTTTGTAAAAAGCGTCATCTAGTATTGAAATTGATAAGAAATTATCAACTTTATTTTTCAATATTTCTATAGAAATTCTAAATATAATAACTAAAGATCGCTAAAAATATTAGATAGAATTCGAAAAATAATCAGTAAAATCAAAGACAATTGCCAATAATTATCGAATTTGAAATTAAAAGTGCTAGTCAATTTAAATACCTGTATTACCGATCGCCTGAATTTTTCTCAAATTACAAGTTATATTATATAAAAATAATTGTGCAGAAGCATTTATTGATTGGTTTGAGTAATTTTAATTTAAATATAGATTAATTTAATGATATTTTCGATTTAATTTTATTTCTGCGTCATAATTATTTTGTATTGGTTAGATTTTTTGCTGTCAATTGTCAAATAACTGAATTAACCTCTAAAAATTAAATAAAACTGTTATTTAATTTCACTATGGTAATTAAATATAAATTGGTTCCATTTTAAACAAGAAAAGGAAAGTTATAATTTTTTTTTTCAGAATACAAGAAATCGAATGATTCGTAAATGTGCCGTTGAAGGTTGTTTATCAGAATCAAATCGTGAAGAAGATACTGGTGTTACATTTCATAGAATACCAAATCAACCTGATATAAGATCAAAATGGTTGTCATTATGTCATATAGTAGCGGATAATGAGAATAAGAAACCAACAAAACTATTATATGTATGCTCGAGACATTTTTTACGTGCGAATTTTTGTAATTTCAAAGGTAAACGGTATATGTTGAAACAAGGTGTTTTACCTAGTGTTTTCCCATGGGACAAATCAAAATTGGAAGCAATTAAAGTTAAAAAAGATTCTAATGAATCTGATGATAATATAAAAATGGAAACTGATGATGATATTGATAGTGAAACAAATGAAAATAATAAAAACATTGACGATTCAAAAGATGAACAAAGTCTAAGAAAAAATATTGAAGATAAATCCGAAGAAGTTAAAGATAAAATGAATAAAACACCTAATAATACTATGGATTTTGCTATAAATTCACGTATTGAAGCATTAGATTTTAATAATACTTGGTATCCAGCTCGTATAGTTGAAGAGGATTATGAAGAAAATGAAGTGTTGATACATTTTGAGAAATTTTCGAATAAATATGATGAATGGATATGTATGGATAGTCCACGTTTAAGACCATTACAATCATCAACTACAACACAAAGTGCATCATCTTCAACAACAACAACAACAACAAAATTTTCAATTGGTGAACGTTGTTTGGCATCATGGAGTGATGCTAGAAAATTTCCAGCTACTATCACAAAAGTTTTACCGAATGGTAAATAAATGACGAATTACAATATTTTATATTAAAATTTCAAATAATTTCCAGATTCTTATGAAGTATTATTTGACGATGGTTTTATTAAAAGCTTGAAAGCACATCGTATAATGAAAGCAGAAGGGAAACATTTACAATCATCACCATTATTCGATCCTGTACAAAGTTCAAAGCAAGAACGTCGTGATAAGAAACGTAAAATTGATATTGCTGCATTATTTGGTAAACGTCAAAAATTAGATAATCAGGAGGAAAAACCAAAACAATCATCACCAAATCCAATAATAACAACAACAACAACACAACAAAAACCAAATCCAGAACAAGTTACAGAAGATGAAATTTATGAACCATGGGTGCCAGAGTATGTTTTTATTATTAATTGAAATAAATTTTATTGTTAATATGAAATGAAAAAATTATAGTTGGGAAAATGGTCGTCCAGTTGGTATAGATGCAAAAATCGATATACAAGATGGTATAAAAAAATCTATAATTGTACCAGATCCACGTTTACCGAATGGTTGGGTTAAACATTTAACACAACGTACTAGTGGTGCATCAGCTGGTAAATGGGATACAATTATTATAAGTCCTGATAATCGTCGATTTCGTTCACGTTCTGAAATTAAACAATATTTAGATGAAACAAAATTGATGAAATATAATTGGTCAATGTTTGATTTTAGTGTACATAGACATAGAAATAAACGTAAAGATTTAGAAATGATGGCACAAAATACTAGTGTCAATGATGAATCTTCAATTAACAATACTACTACTGTTGGTGATGAGAGTCAAATTGGTGATGATCAAAATACTGACGGGAATGATGACGAAGGTAATTAATTTTGTAAATATTTAAATAAACCACTAATTTACATATTTTTTGATAAGATAATTCTACATTGAAGATACCTGTAGTTGATGATGGCTATGAATGTCCAATTGATGGTTGTAAGAAAATATTCCGTAAAGAGAATTTAGCACAGATGCATATAAAACATTATCATCCTGAATATACAAAATATTTAAATTCAACACCAAATGTTGCCGATTTAGCATATGCACGTACAGTTGGTGATTTATTATTGGATAAACAATCACAACAACAACAATCTCAACAACAATCAACACCAATTAAAACAATAACTCAAACTAAACAAACAACAAAAAAACAACTACACGAATTAGAAAATAAATCAGAATCAAATGAAATAATACAACAATCATTATCGACATCTAAAAATAATAAAGATTCTGAAATATTAAAATTATTAAATACAAAATCAATAGATAATGGTAATAATAAAAATAATAATAATGTTAATAGTAAAACGTTAGAAGAAATCCAACCGTTACCATCTGGTTTACCATCAAATATGTATCCCGATATAAAATTGAAAGATTTATTGAAAAAATCTGAAGGTATACCACCAAATGATTTAAATTTGAAATTATTATCAACAACACGTCCACCAACTGGTATAAAAACATTATTACCAGTTGTTAGAAATAATGAGAAACATCCACATGTCAAAAGGAGTTCTAAAGGTAATAACGATAAAATTCCAATAAATTCAATAACAACAACTACTATCACATCTCCAACAACATCATCAACACCACCACCACCAACTACAACAACAACAACAACAACAAATCAAGAAACTATAGAAACACCCCAACAACAACTTAATAATAATAATATTATAATTGAAGGTGGTAAAGTAATAAAAATTGTTCGTATGAAACAAGAAGAAATAATAAATTGTACATGTGGTTATACAGAAGAAGATGGTTTAATGATACAATGTGATTTATGTTTATGTTGGCAGCATGCATTCTGTAATAATATTTATACGGAAAATCAAGTGCCAGAAAAATATGTATGCTATATCTGTCAAAATCCATTGAAACAACGTATGTCGAAAAAATATTACCATGATCAAGATTGGTTGAAACAAGGTGTATTATCAACTGGTAATTATCATACGAAAGATGATGATTTATTGAATAAACGTTATTATAAATTGAAAAGAAGCCACGATATATCTGGTGGTTTATTAGAATTGAAGGATTTCGTTCATACTGTTAAAATTAAATTGAATATAGCCGAGTAAGTTTTGTTTTTTATTTTATTTCTTTTGTTAAATTTTCGTTCATTTATTTAATTCTAGAACTAAAAATCATCCGAAATTATATTTATGGTCGAAACCATGGGAAAAAACCGACGACAATTGTAATAATAAAAAAATTAAAGCCGACATTATTTCTAATGATAAAGCTCAAAGTGAATCAATGTTGATGCAAATTTTAAAAGGACACAATAATAATGGTGATAATAAAATGACAACATTACCAAAAATACCACAACCGGAAGCTCCAATAAATTCAAATGATTGTCGTTTGAATTTATTAGATCATATACAGAATGTTCAAACATTAATTGAAGATCGTTTAAATGATTTTGAAAAACAATTAAATGAAATCGATGATACTCCAATATATAGTGGTGGTGATAATAATAATGCTGATGATGATGATGATGATGATGATGAGAATTATCCAAAAATACGACAAACAACAAATTTATTAATGAAAGATTTACAAACATTACATGAATTGAGTCAAATGACTACGTTATAAATTTTGTTCTCCTAATTAATTAATTTATATATTAATAATAATAAAAATATTGTTTATTCTAGTTTATTAAATCGAAAATTTTACGATTTTTACCTAATCGATGTATTTGATTGCTAGATGAATTATCTGGTAATTCACAAATGAAATTGTATGGTTTTGAACAATCTGTACCGTAATAGGAATATAAATGTAATTTTGTATTGTAAGCAAGACGTAAACAACGACCATCACCTTCAATTCCAGTTTGGTTTGTATTATTATTATTATTTTGTGATGTTGTTATACTGATAGGTCGCCCACTATTGCTCCATATCCATAATAGACCTGGATTTAAACCGCCTAACCAATAATCTCTACCATTCAAATTACGATTATTTTGTATAAAAGCAATTAAGTCTTGATTTTCTTCAATTGTTTCTAATTCAATTAGATTACCATTGAATTTTTTACAATGTTTATTTGCAATTTTCCAATTTACTTGGCTTGTTATCAAAAATGTGTAACAATTAGTCGAGATTCTTGTGAAATTATTTGGACATGGTTCTTTATGGGGGGGAAAAAAAAAATTAGTTAATTTTGAATAAAATTTAAGATGATTGGTCATTACCATAATCGATTCGATTGCCGGCCATCGAATAATACAACATCTCTTCAACACGACGTAGACGTTTTTCCATAAAATCGACTTTATAGACTAATTTTTCTATAGCATTCAATAAATATAGATCAGTTTCAGTTACAGACGGTTTATTATAATTATTATTATAATTAGGATTATTGTTAATAATTTTTCCAGGGATCACTTTAGTTTCTTTATCGAGTTTATCAATCATCACGCGTTTTTCCCTAAAAATTGTGTCTCAATTATTGTTTTAATTGTTTAATAGATTTACCTAAAATTTCCGGTTAATGTCCATTCTTCTAGGAGAGGTCCCCAAAATTCATCATTTTCTTCAGTTGTTGTATTTATTTGATCAAAACCGTAACAATAATAATAATTGATTAAAATTATAAAATTCAATAAATACTTCATGTTTGTATAAATAAAACTACTTTACAAATGATTTTTGGTCAACAATCAAACCAAAACTCTCTCTTTTTATGACTCATTACCGTTAACTTTATTATTGTTTTATTTTAATTACAACTATTAATTAAAATTATAGGTAATTTAAATAATTATAACACAATTTTCTACAAGTATTGGGAAAATTTTAATTGTATAATCTTTTTTTTAATCGATTCATTTTTTCTTCAATGGTAAAGTCCCGGATTTAAAATTGCCCTATTAACCTACATTATAAAATTTCTTTAATATCAATGGAAAGTCCAGTGAGACTGTCTTCATTTATTTTTTATTACTTCAATCATCAGATAATAGAAGTGGGCGGTAACTGTTTGAGTTTAAATCTTAATTATTTCACTATATTATTATTAAATAATAACAACAATAACAATTAATGATCGTTAAAAATAAACAGTTAAATTGGAATT
Organism: Zonitis immaculata; assembly: GCA_037414775.1. NCBI lineage: Eukaryota > Metazoa > Arthropoda > Insecta > Coleoptera > Meloidae > Zonitis > Zonitis immaculata. The sequence goes on from JAZBGX010000452.1 coordinate 15,797, forward strand.
TTCGATCAATCTAGGCGATATATCGATATTATTATCTGTACTACTTATATCCGTATTATCAGTCTTATTATTATCGTCCCAACTCAATTTTTTCATACGATTCGATGTTACTGTTGATGGTGTTGATGATGTTGATGTTAATGGCCAATTTGGCGGTTGTGGTGCTGGATATTTTGATTTTATTAAATCATTTGATAAACCACCAATTGCACTAGCTATTGCCGATTTATTATTATTATTATTATTACCACCACTAAACATTGGATTATTTATATTTTCCGGTTTTTCTATTGTTGATGGTAATGGTGGTAATTCAGGAGTTATAGTTTGTCTCCTAAAGAAATAAAAAGATAATTAGAATAATATCAATATTGTATATAGAGAATAAACTTACGCTTTACAAATATAGGCGATCAATAATGCTATAATAAATGTTAAAATTAGAAGAATAGCTCCTAATCCGGCTAATATCAACGGTGTACTATTACCGTTGTTATTATTTATATTACGTAAAGAACTATTATTGCCAATTATATCGGGAAAATGTACGGTAATTGGTACAGTTGATTTACGTGATGGATTACCATTATCATTAGCTGTTACTAATAAATTTACAATACCATTTAATGATTGATTAGTTCTATTATTACGTAAACGTAATTCACCGTTTGGTGTTAGATAAAATAGCGATGCATTTCGACCAGATAATTGTAACGTTAATTTATCGTAAATATCACCATCGGCTGCTTCAATTTTACCAATT
>JAZBGX010000452.1:16624-29382 GCA_037414775.1 Zonitis immaculata
ATATGGATATCGGAATCTTGGTTCCCATTCGTTGATATTTTCAACTGTTATATTAACAATACAGGAATCATTCTAGAATTGAAATAATTTATAAATTTTATTTAAAGAAATAATTGAAAACTAAACTGTAATTCCATCGGTGGTGAAGACTTTGAAGAAATATTCCGATGTATTTTCGTAATCTAATTGTTTTTTCAATAATAATTCCCCTTTTGTATTGATTGATAATATTTTTAAAACATTTTGATCATTAACGAAATAACGTAAATCCAATTCGGGATGATTATTCGCTAATATACCGATAATTGTACCAATCGGTGTATTTTCACGTACATTAAAATAATAAATATTTTGTAAAAATTCAATACCACCATCACTATTATTATTATAATTGTTATAATTATCGAGACTTCTTTTAATTATTGTTAATGTTGTTAAAGCATAACGATCCGGATTGTCTTCTTGTTGTGCCCGTATCACTAATGTTACAGGATGTTTGAAATCATTCTCATTTATATCACGTATCAAACTAATTTTACCATTATTACGATTAATTTTAAAATAATCATTATTGTTGTTATTGTTGAATGTATAGAAAATTGGTGCATTTATGCCTAAATCTTGATCATAAGCTTGTATATCTTTGGGTTTAGTTTGTAGAATATTGCCGTGTTTATAACGTGTTTGATTTAATTCAATTGAATATTTATCGTCGTAAAATCGTGGATTTTGATCATCAGCATCTATAATGAAAACTGTTAATATTGTATCAGTTGTTCTCGATGGTTGTCCATGATCTTGTGCACGTATATTTATATTAAAATTTCTCAATGTTTCATAATCTAGTTGTTTATTTAATACTAATGTACCATCTAATTCATTTTCAAATTGAAAATAATCAGAATATGGTCCTTCCAATACTTGATAACGTATATTACTATTTGGTCCTGGTTGGTCATTATCAATAGCTAATACACCTTGTAATACTCTTGTACCAATAACTGTCACTTCTGATATATTCAATATATACGGTGCATTTATAAATATTGGTGAATTATCATTTATATCAGTTACACGTATATTGATTGGTATTAAAAAATCGGGATCAATCAATTGATTATGTATTGGTAAACGTTCACATATTAAATTGATAAAAACGGATGATGGTCCATCAATACCTTCTTTATCTAATTGTTTTGTTAATGTTAGATTTTTTGTACCCGGTATTATATTAATTGGACTATCATTCTCTTTCAAATTCAATCTTATATTACCGATATTCAAATTTGGATCACCATGTATATGAATTATACCAATTATACTACCAATTTCTGTATCTTCTGATACGAAAAAATTCTCAGACGAAGCGCCATTTTCCAAATAACAACGATTATCGGCCAAACCTGTAAACAAAAAGAAGCAGCACTTGTTTAAAGTCAAAACAATAAAAATTACATAACATGTTTTTTTTTTTTTGTATTACATGGGGTGGATCTAATTGGAGGATTTTCCAACAAAAACGGTAAAAGAGAAATTCAGGCTAATTTGGACATTTCGACTTTATATCTTCTATCGAATTCTTATATCAAACTGAAATTATATCAAATTCTTTCCAAACATTTATAATTAAAAAAAAATAAAATAATCGTGATGAACTATTTATTGCAATTAGTTACGGAAATACATCTGTTCGTTGATCATTTAACCGAAAAAAATTAATTCTCAATACATATTCCGTTAATTTAGACTTATACATAAATATACAGAATGTTCCGCCAGTCGATTTCCTCTTCTATATAACTCTATCTTATAATACCAGTCAAGGCAGCTTGGAGAGATACTGTAACGCTATGGTACTTAAACAATAATGGAAAATCAAACACAAAAGCTAATTTGGCTATACTGTATCTCTAGTGCATATGAAGGGACATATCGTAATATGACAACATTGTTTGTCTTGTTAGTGATGGTCATCTGATAAGCAAAAGATTAAAGGTAAAAACAATAGCCCAATTATTGTTCGCAAAAATTCGACCATCATTAAATCGGACCAATGGCATCGGATTTCCACAGGAACTGATTGAGCTGTTTTTTTTTTTTGCCTTATCTTAACCAAGACAAACATTGTTGTTATATAAGGGTATATCCCTCCACATATGCTTACGAGGTATAGAAATAGCATTACGAAAGCCCCTAAAACCTGAGACTTTGATTAATGTATTTCTTTGTTCTATAGTCTGGTACTATTTCATTATGTGCCTTTGCGGAACAAATCTCTGTGCATGCGGAATAGTAACGAACTAGTCTAGGACTAGTCTTCAACTACTTTGTTATTTGTTTTAGATATTCGCGAACAGAGAACTAGAGCTATAATAATATATAGTTCTGGCCTAATTTTATCTGTGAACACTAAATGCCTTACTGTGCTTGTGCAACGGTACAAAATCGTTTGAGGAAGCGCCTGATGGAACATTCAGTATACAGAATGTCTTGTGAGTAACAGGCCAAATTTAAGAGGTTAATAGAGATAAAGTTCTATAATAAAAAGTATAGGTACTCGTATGTTTTTTTTTTCAATTTAACGCAGGCTTGATTAGCGATTAATTAGAGAAACTGGCCAATTAACGTCGAACTTTCTGATTAACCACTAGAAAATTAACTGTGCGTTAAATGAGGAAACTAAATAACTTTTCATTCATTTAACCCTTGAACATAGTCTTTTTTTGAAAATACATCCTTTATACAGGCTGGACCATAAGTAATGGTACACAGAGTAGATTTCTCATAATAAGATTTAGCTAAATTTGCTTTATACGAAATGTTGATACTATATAACTGACAATGAGATACAGGGTGTCAAAGTTAATTTTTTTCTTGATTTTTCCGTATAACTACTGAGCGTATTTTAATATAGGCACGAAACTTTGCAAATATCTTTGAAACAGTAGCACATATTAACATTCAATAAGTAAACGTTTTTCACGTAAAAAACATGACGAATTAAGGGTATCTATTAAAAATAAATATACAGTGAGACACAAAACAGTTATGATGATTTCGAGTTATACAAAGTGGCGTAGGTGGCGCCGTCTACTAGATACTGGTAATGTAATAATAATGAATGCGAGTTACTTGACTCAAAAAACCCCAACATACCAAATTTCCTGCCTGTATATTATAATACGTTCAGTAGTTTGGCGGAAAAATCAAGGAAAAAAAAACAACTTTGACAACCTCTTGTATCTCAGTTATATAGTATCAACTTTTGTTATATAAGGTAAATTCAGCTAAATCTCATTATTTTGATTGCTCTGTATACTATTACTTATAGTTTATCCTGTATATGTATTGTATCCATAATTCGAGAGAAATCTTGATAAATAATTTAAAAGAAGAACTTACTGTTTCTTTTTTCTCCATATGCAGTTCCGCTATTAGAAGAACTGTTATAAATCATTCTATAAAATGAAATCGATAAGAATCATTATAATGTTTGGAATTACATTAATCTAGAAACGCATGTAAATTATACACATCTCTTTATTATATAGATTTAATCCCATTTATATTATCTTGATGGTTTTTTTTTTTTTAAGTTGAGTTGTTCACATAAACTGAACTCTAACAAAGTCCATCTGTATCAACACTTTCAAAATTTCCAAAACGCCTCTATTACTGCAAAAAGTCACCGTGTATGGAGTACTTTAAGCGATAGATAATCTAAAATTTTGGGGACGTGCAGTATAATTATATAAATTATTTTTTATAATAAAAGTACCTATTTAGAACATTAATTTATCGAAATTCTAGGAAAAATCTATTAGGTTTTCTCTCTTGAAACAAAACAAAACAAAAAAAAACGAACCAAGGAGTACAGGAAGAAGGAATTACGGATTTTAAACATTCCGGTCGACTGATTTTTTCCCTTCTCAATACCACATCTTTCTTGTTGTTATTATTATTATTGAAAAAAAATTAAAATATACATAATTTACTTATTTTTTCTAATATTCAAATTGATCTAGTTTTCTACGATTTATTATTATTGTAATCCACAAGAAATCATTGAAACGGATTAAATTATTATACAAAAAAAAAAACAAAAACGAATAGATATCAAAGAAAAAAATTACAAAATTAAGTTATTTGGCGTAAAATTGATTACTCGAATTACCGGTTGTTGTTGTTGTTTTTAGTTGATTGATAAGACGGATCTATTGATTGAATAAAGATTGCTTACCTTGAATCAAACGTAATGAATGGACCAGGATAATTGCCCAAAATAAGGCTGTTATAGAAAAATGACTGGACCACTTATTCATATTGTCCTTGAATCATCTAGAAACGAAAACAAAACAAAAATCAACAACACCTCATAATAATCATTAATTAATTTCTATAATTAAACGAAACTAAAGATAAATTTAACAATAGTTCTATTATTATTATTATTATTAAAAGAATGTAATCCGGCACAGATCAAAACAATAAGATGATGAATGTATTGAGAGAAAATTAACGAAAAATAATAATTATGCGAATTTTGAGTTTCACCGAAAAAAAATAAAAATAAATAGAAAACAATAAAAATTATCAATTTCGAAATTTGGAAAAATATACGGAAATAAATAATTCTTACCATGTTATTTATTTCAACATATTAATCACGTCCGTATTTCGTCGAAATAATTAGAGCACATTGTTTCTATTACCATAATATTCAAAGAAATTACACTTTTTGTTTTGTTTAGTTGTGGAAAATTTGTCATGAAAATCAACTAAAGTTTTTCCATTTTCCAAAACAACACTACTTATATCGTTATAAATCTATACGTATTGGAAAAATTCGCACTATCAAGTGGAAAACTAGCGGTGGTTGTTGATCTACAAGACTTATCGTGTGGAAATGGTGTAATTGACTGCGTGCACCTGTTCTATGTGCATTCACCGTGTATATTTATTCAGAAAGCTTCTTTATTTCCACTATATAAACATTTTTTTCGAATTTTACACAATTTCTTCTACCAACTCCATCTATACTTTATTACTCCTTTATTGTCGAAACTATTATAAATATGGAAATTAGACAAATTCAAATTATTTCCCCTATTTTATTATTTATAAAGGGTGGTTGATTATAGGCGGTTGTTAAGAAGATATACCACACGTGAATCATTGAATTTATCGATTCATATTTGAATTCGAAAAAAAAAACCACCATCATTTTGTTCTATATTTAAAGAAAATCTCAAGCACACCAAAAGCAACGTGACTTAATTGTTCACGTGATTACATTAACCAATAGATCTTGTTTAAATCACGTTGCATTAGACGTGCTTCTAGTTAATGTTGTTTTCTGTTTTTGTTTTTTTTTCGTTTCATTCTTTTTTCTCAATAGTAGTAATATTACTGTTATTGCGAAAACAAGAAATTTCTAATTAAAATTATTGTAAATAATCAAAATTATCATCAAAAAATACATTGGTATCAATTTTTGGTAGTGATATTGACGTCATAAATCCTAGCGCTAATTTCAAATATTTAAAAAATAAATAAATTAACAATCAGTTTTTTTACATATTGAAATGACGTGAGGTAGATGAGTTGTGGTTTATTAAATGATAATGGCCTTAGTGCCAAAGGCCAACATATGGTGCATTGGTTCCGTCGTGGATTACGTTTACATGATAATCCATCATTGAAAGAAGGTTTAAAAGATGCAATAACATTCCGTTGTGTATTCGTTTTAGATCCATGGTTTGCTGGATCATCTAATGTTGGTATTAATAAATGGAGGTAATATTATTATCAAAATTATCATAATATTAAGTGTTAGATTAAGGCTTGATACACACTATAGGTAACAGTCAAGTTCCGTTCCAATCCCTCTCAATTTTTAAAGCGTGATCCCGGTATCCAGTCAGTTATTAGCTATTATCCGCTAAAGAGGACTTTAACAGACCGAAAACGAACTGTGATCGGCGCTATAGTGTAGAGCAACCCTAATATAATCCATTTTTATACAACACGTTTCACCAAATAGATCAAGAGTCGAAAATAATACAGAGTGGTACAGCAGAGGCTTTCCCGGTCTTGTAACTCTGACTCTAGAGGGTGCAAAAAAAAAAACGGACTTGATGATTTAGACAACATTTTGACGTTAAAACGATTCCCCAAACTTTAGATCGTCGAGTGCATTTTTTTTTTCCTCCACTAGAACCAGAGTTCCTACAAGACCAGGAATGCCTCTAGCGGACCATCCTGTATAATACGATTTCTATTTATTTCATTTCCCATTATTATATACCCAAGCAGTTTTCAATTTAATTTGGGGTATTATTTTTTTGTAGTAATTATGCATAAACCCTAATTAGAAATTGTTTTCTCATAGATTTCAATTCAATTTTCTTTTTAACCGCATACCATTCAGTTTCTATATATTTTTTTTTGTAAATCACTTGTCCCATCTTGAAACTCATTGCCCCTTTATGTTGGAACACTCTATATAATAGAATTCAATATCTATATTTGGATTTACGTAGGTAATTTTTTTTTTTATGTACCTAATCAATGGAATTTATTTTAGATTCCTGTTACAAAGCCTGGAGGATTTAGATCGTAGTTTACGTAAATTGAATTCACGTTTATTTGTGATACGTGGTCAACCTTGTGATGCATTACCGAAATTATTTAAAGAATGGCATACAACATTATTAACATTTGAAGAAGATCCAGAGCCGTACGGTAATTCACGTGATCAAAATTTAACAACATTATGTAACGAATTAGGTATAAATGTTATACAATGTGTATCGCATACATTATATAATTTACAACATATAATCGATTTTAATAATGGTACAGCACCATTAACATACAATCAATTTTTAACAATAATATCACGTATGGATATACCAAAAAAGCCTGAACCAACTGTAAATTCATGTACATTAAATGGTGCAATAACACCAATAAATGATGATCATGATGAAAAATATGGTGTACCAACATTAGAAGAATTAGGTTTCGATATTGAAAATTTATTACCAACAATATGGCAAGGTGGTGAAATTGAAGCATTGATACGTTTAGAACGTCATTTAGAACGTAAAGCTTATGTAGCATCCTTCGGACGACCGAAAATGACACCACAATCATTACTACCATCACCAACAGGTCTATCACCATATTTACGTTTCGGTTGTTTATCGACACGTCTATTCTATTATCAATTGAATGATTTATATCGAAAAATTAAAAAAACCTATCCACCATTATCATTACATGGCCAATTGTTATGGAGGGAATTTTTTTATTGTGCCGCAACGAAAAATCCAAATTTCGATAAAATGCTAAATAATCCGATATGTTTACAAATACCATGGGATAAAAATACGGAAGCCTTAACAAAATGGGCAAATGGACAAACTGGTTATCCATGGATTGATGCTATTATGGTGCAATTACGCGAAGAAGGTTGGATACATCATATAGCTAGACATGCGGTTGTATGTTTTCTAACACGTGGCGATCTATTTCTATCATGGGAGGATGGTATGAAAGTATTTGATGAATTATTATTAGATGCCGATTGGAGTATAAATGCTGGTATGTGGATGTGGTTATCGTGTTCAAGTTTTTTCCAACAATTTATACATTGTTATTGTCCAATTAAATTTGGACGTAAAGCCGATCCGAATGGTGATTATATTAGAAAATATTTACCAGTATTGAAAAGTATGCCGGTACAATATATACATGAACCATGGACAGCACCTGAACATATACAACGATCATCTAAATGTATTATTGGTAAAAATTATCCATTACCAATGATTAATCATACAATTGCTAGTCGTATTAATCTACAAAGAATGAGACAAGTTTATCAACAATTATCGCAATATCGGCAACGCGACAAAAATAATAACAATAAAAATAATGTTATTCTCAAAGAGAACTATCATCATCTACATCACCACCACCACCATAATCCAACCAACATTCTAACAATAAACAAACCAAAATAATGTATTTTTATAGGTTTCAATATTGAATAAATAAATTATTTGAAAAACGAAAACCGATATTTACTTTCCTATATTTTCTTCGTAATTTTGTTAAGAGAATGACTGATTTAAAACATAAATTATCACTTTATCTGAATCTTCTTGTGGTTGAATAATCGTACCATTATCTAGAATGTATGCATTCTTATCTAAAAATAAATGAATATTCCAATTGATTTCTACAATAATTATTATTAAATTAAATTCTATAATAAATTTTACCTAACGTAATTTCTTGATCAACCTCATTCAAATCGGGAATTGATAAACAAACTTCTTTACCATTATTACCAACATCAGTACAATCATCATTTTCATTTTTTATAATGATTTCTTCCTGTTTTTTTGGTGGTGAATCTTTCACCGATACTTTATCATTATTCTTAATGATATTTCGATTATCTGATAATAAAACTTTAGGTTTTATGTTGATTAAATTGACATTTTTATAATCGTTTGGATGTATCTTCCGTAAATGTCTCAATAATGAACTTTTCAATTTTATATGTTTCTCACATATTGGACATGAAAAATATTGTAATGATATTTTCGAATTATTACCACAATTATTATTATTATTATTGTTATTATTATGTTTATTTTTTATATGTTTATTTAATGTACTGCGATGTTTGAATTGTATTTCGCAATATTTACATTTCAATAATTTACCATTATGATAATTGATATGTTCTTGTAATGTTGATCGTGTTTTGAACTTTTTCAAACATAAATTACACTCAAACTATAATTTCAAATATTATTATTATTATTATAATAAAATAAATGATTAAACAACGTACCTCTGCTGTTGATTTGTGGGTTCGTTCGTGCATTTTCAATGAATCGAATCGATGGAATTTCTTGCAACATATTTGACAAGCATATTTAGGTTCTTTATGTTTTTTCATATGTAAATATAACGAATTTTTATTTTCCAACATAACACCGCAAATTTCACATATCGTACAATTATTTGTTGTTGTTGTTGTTGTTATTTTATCGTGTTGTTGTTTATTAATTTTCGGTAAATGTGTTTTTAGGTGTTTTTTCAAATAGATTTGTCTATAAAAGATTTTATCACAAATTGTACATACGAATTTCTCTTTAAATAAATTCGATATATTACAACAATTATGTTGTAATAATTCATATTTCGAATAATAATTAGTTTTACATAAATTACAAAAATAACGTAATTTATGTTTAATTAATATATGTCGTTTTAAATATTTCTTTTGTGTAAATTTCCGATTGTTATTACACAGATCACATTGATAGAATTTTTGGCAATTACACAAATGTGTATTTAGATTTTCTTTACGACAAAAAATCTTCAAACATTTCACACATAAATATTCACCAGTATGATGTTTTAAATGTATCAATAATAAACGTAATTTTTTAAATTTCTTCAAACATACATCACATTCATATTCATTTTGTTTGTCGTTGATTGTTTTTTGTTGTTTCTCTTGTTTATCGTCAATTAAACTAAAATTGAAATGTTGGAAATTCTCTTCTTCATCATTCAATAATAAATTTTCTATATCATCATCTAATAAATTCTGATTATTATTTATTGTTGTATTGATATTGAATTGTTGTAAATCTGTACTATCTGTGAACATGTCGTTCAATAATGGACCACCAACTGATACATCTTTCGTTTTCAATTTGGCTGATGATGTATTTATTAATTTATCATTATTATCAGTATAGTGTACAATTTTCAAATGATTCGATAAATTCTAAAAAAAACAATCGATTAATTTCTTACAAATATTATCGTTTGATTTACCTTTTTCGAATTGAATGTCTGTTTACAAATTTCACACATTTTCTTTAATTGTAGACGATAATGTACAATTAAATGTTTCGAAAATGTTACAATATCATTATCGATTTTATTACAAAATTTACATAACCATTGTTTCTTTTCAACAACTTTCTGTTGTTTTCTAACTAAATTATTCAAATCGATATTTTTCAATAATATCGTTGATTGTCTATCAAAATCTATATCTTTCAACTTAACAGACGATATTAACATATTCTTATCCATTTGTTTTCCATAATGTGGTGAATACCATACTTTCAGTCTTTGATTTGGTTCAATATCTTTAATACTAATATAGTAAATATCAGAATCTTCTTGGTAACAAATTAGATTTTGTTCCTCTAAAAATTCAGCAACACTAACAAATATCAACCAATTACATTCATTTTCATTTGTTGTATCTAAATAATAATAAACGTCTTGTTGCGAAAAAATTTTCAATTGGAATTGTAATGATGAATTAGGTTCATTTATTTTCCTAGCTATAACCGGACCAAATTTTGTGCCTTTTCTAATCAATTCTTTCGTTATTATCGTATATGAACCGTCTGTTAAAATTTGTAATTGTAGAAAATTCGGTAAACTCAATTTGGCACGTGATGGAATTTCATTATCTTGTACCTAAAAAAATTATGATATTTTCTCATCGAATAGGATTTGATAAATTATTGTCGATTTACATAATTGGTAATTTTAATTAATGTACAATTATTTATATTGTGAGTTTCACCACAAATATTACAATGTTGATCCATATCCATTTTTTCGATTCTTAAAAAAAAAATTAGGTTAAATCACATGACCATACATATGACGTAACAGATTTTAGTGAATTTTATGTTATTTTGTTGGCAATATTGCTGTAGCCTATGGATCTCGTAAAAAATAGACTGATATAATGTGGAAGAAAATTACTGAAATGATTCTTTTTTTTATTATTCTCTTATCAAATTGTGGTATTTAATTGTTTTCTTATCAATAAAAAATGATCGAAGTCTATAAGAATTCAAATATTTCTTTTCAATAATGCTTCAAGTGACTATCTCTACCAATTTTATATCGATGGATTTTTTTTGACAATCGACAGTTTTTGTCAACAAATAAATGGACGCTATTTTGCGTTTTCTAATTCAATCTAGAAATTATATAGAATAAATTAACTTAAATTAAACTAGGAATACAATTTCCAATCGTCTAAAGGGTTTAATATATAATAAGCAATAAAATTTGTTTGTTAGATTTATATTAATCTGAAAGTATAACTTAGCATATTCAAAAATGAAACAAGTAAATTTTATATTTTAAGAAATTAAATAACTATTATTAACTGGATTAATTAATTTCTAGTCTATAGAAAAGTTGCAATTAAATCAAAATACATCGAATGGGAAGAAGTTTGGTATTATAAAACGAGAAGATGACGATCAAAATATCAATGAAACGACATGTATTTTCAAAGTAGTTTATCCTGAAGAATTCAATCTTATTGTAAGAGATTCGTTAAAAGCATGTTTGTTTTCTACTAATTTATTCCAATTTATAGCCGATAAATAGTAATATAAAACGTGGACGTCCTCGTAAAAGAAAAATTATCACTAACTCTAACTATAATAATGAAAAACAAATAATAAAGCATAATAATAACATAGATTCATCACTACAAGCACCACGTACACGTTCTGGACGACTTGTAAAATTACCAAAACATATGGAAACTGTAATTTTTTTGATTAAAATTCAATTTTCTCAATTAATATCTTATATGTATTTTTAGGATTTTAAAAAAATTGATATAACAACCGATGAATCTGATATACAATTAAGTGATTTTAAACAATATAATGAAAAAGAGAATACGACAACAAAAATTGATTTTATCGAATTGAAACAAAAGAAACGTACAATATCATCACAATATCGTTGTCCGAAATGTTTAAAAGCATATTTAGGTAAAAAACGTATGATTGAACATATAAAAAAGTATCCCGATCATGGTTCAATTACAACAACAATGAATTTACAAGATAATAATAATTTTGATTTATGGAATTATTTATATGATACAACAAAAAAATGTAAAACCATACAGAAAGGTAGAAAATTTTGCGAAGAATTAAGTAATTTATTGAATAATTTACAATTATTGAAAAGTACACTGTTTCAACCGATAGATAATGATAATAGTGAAGATTTTGTGGTTATTGATCAAATATTGGGTAATGCTATTGGTTTAATACCCGGTAAATATAAATTCAATGATAACGAATTGTATAAAGATGTGACCGTTTTACGATTGATAACAAATAACGATTTATTTAAACCAAATAATAATAAAAGTTGTGTAGAAGAATTGGAAAATAATAAAACTGGAGATCTATCGATCAATGAAAAATTGGACGATAATTCGAATTTAATACAAGATGATTTAGTAATATTAACAAATGTTGATGATAATAATACAACATTATTAGATAATAACAGTAATAGTAATGATATCTCAGATATAATGAACGTTGATCAATTTGTTAATGAACGTTTTAAGAAAATCATAGAACCAGATATTGAATTAAACAATAGTAATCATTCATTAAATTTAGATTTACCAAGTTTAGAATTATTCCAATTTCATACTAATTGATTTCATGATGTAAATATCAAGTTATTGACTTGAAATAATAATAAATTATAGTGTATAATTGGTAGTGTTCATTTGTCGCCATCTAGTAATGGTTTGGATAACTAAAACCGATGAATTTTTATGGATAATATTTTATCAACTAATAACTATAATGAGGATTGTAATTAGTAGAAATTTCCAAGAAAAATAAAAGGGTAATTTCGTCATTGGG
>JAZBGX010000453.1:6351-18150 GCA_037414775.1 Zonitis immaculata
ATCTTGATTATTATTATTATTATTATTAATTAGTTTCGGTGTTGTTTGTAGATTTTGTCTTAATTTAATCAAATTATCATTGAATGAGATTTTCAATAATTGTAAATGTGCTTTGCATTGCTTCCGGCCGGCATTTATCACAATATCCGTTGCTGTACTATAAATTGAATTCAATTAGTTTTGATTAAAATCAAAATTAACAATAAAATAATATACAAACTTTGAGAAATCTAAATCACGACATAGAATATTACCATCGATACGTTTATAAAATCGATCTAATGCTTGTACTAGAATAGCAGTATCGCCAATATCTTGTTCCGAATCGATTTTATTTTGAACCAATTCGAAATATTTCCCCATAAATGATTCAACGAAATGATTCAATTGATTGGTAGCATAATTTTCGAAATTATCATCATCAAAATTACTATAACGGTTAATGAACATATCAGAGAAAGATGCAACAATCAAACATAAATCACTTAAAAAACCATTACAACTTGTTTCAATAAAATCAATGATATCAACTTGTTCCAGTTGATCTTTTAATACGACTAATTGATCATTTAAACGTTTCTCACAACATAATAAGAATTCATTGCATAATTCTTGTGGTGGTTCATTCAATTTCAATAATAAATCAACTGATTCAGTTAAATCTTTCGCTATAATTTCATTATTATTGAATTGATTGCGCAATTGTTGTTTTAATTCAATTAGAATCGCTTCACAATCGGTTTTAATACCTCGAAATGACGGCAAATTACCGTATTGTTCAAGTACACGTTGTGCATGCAGATAATCTTGAACGGCCTTTAACAAAACAAAAAACAATCAACTTACAAAGTATTTTTGAGTATTGGGTATAGTTACTTGAGTATAATTTTTCGCTTCCATATGATTCGTTAAAGTCATTGGCAATTTAAATAGAAATTGTAAACGTTGTAGTAATGTATGGACACCTGATAATTTACTGATTTGCTGTCGGGTACCTTGTAATGTTGAATTGATTTGATTCGAGAAAGATGTAATTTTCGCCATATTCGATGCTAATAAATCCATTTCAGTTTCCATTTGTTTGAAATCAACTTTCATCTAAAAAAAAAAAACAATAAATCGAATTCGATTATTTGTAATTATGATTGTGTAAAAATACTTTTTTTATCGTATCCGTTGCCGATATAAATTTATTATAATTTTCATAAACTAATGTTTGCATATCGGAATGCAAAGTTTGAGTATCACGTATAATTTCATTTTCACGATCCATAATTTGTTTCAAACTACATTCCTGGAACAACAATAAGTCTCTGTCATTGATAACAATTGAAATTGATATAAATAAATGAAAATTTATACTTTAAATAATTTATCCAAATAGATATTTGGATTGAAATTCGGACTATTCAAGTCAACGGGATTCTGCCTATTATTATTATCACCCATTTATTTTTTATTTGGAATTTGGAAAATTAAAATCACAATCTAACCTCACTTTTCCAATTGACAATCAATAATTTTTATCAACAACAAACTGGAATATTTCTCAAAAAAATCATTAAATTATAGAAAATTTAACAGGAATTTCATCGGAAAACGGATCTTATCAATTGTTATTTGATATAAATAACAATTAGAGAAATTGTTAAATGGTCATGTGACTTGCATACGCAAATCAAATCAGGCCACTGCAGTTGTTGGTAATGTAGTTTTCTACATATCATTTCAAAAACTTCAACCTAACTTTAGTCATACCCGATTTAATTTACAATTATTACAGTTTTTATTAATTTTATATCAGAAATCATGAACAAATTCATATCGTATTTGAAAAGTGCTGAATTAATATGGAAAATTCAACAATATTTCGGTGTCAAATCAATCGAAAACAATCACATGGAATCAATGAAATCGGATAAAAATTATATGATAACAAATACATTTTGGTATTATCTATTCATGTTTGGTACATCATTAGGTGATGAAGCTTTTTATTCGTGTTTTATACCATTTTGGTTTTGGAATATTGATGGTGCTGTTGGACGACGAGTGGTTTTAATATGGACCATAGTCATGTATATTGGTAACAAAATTGGCCATTCAAATCGATTCTATTCATTCAAATTGTGAATTTATCATAGGTCAAGGTATTAAAGATATCGTCCGTTGGTCCAGACCAGGGCCTCCAGTTAAACGATTACAAAACAAATGGGCCTTAGAATATGGCATGCCATCCACACATGCAATGGTAGCTGTCGCCTTTCCATTCTCATTTCTATTATTCACAATGAACCGTTATCAATATAATGTACCAATCGGTTTAATATTCGCTATATTAGCGTGTAGTGTAATTTGTTTGAGTCGTTTATATCTTGGAATGCATACAGTTTTGGTAACTTAATTCAAAAAAAAAACTTGTACATAATTTATATGTGTAATGATTTTCCAGGATGTGGTTGTTGGTTTATCATTAGCAATATTGTTGATGGTAGTGCTAGTACCACTGGCTGATTATTTCGATGATTATTTATTAACCAGTCCTACCTCACCATTTCTATTACTTGTAACATCAATTTTAATGATTGTCTATTATCCAGATAGTGTAAAATGGACACCTACTAGGTTTAATCATTTCAAAATAATAATAATATCTTTTAAGTTTGATAAAAAGTATTTTATTATTTTAGGGGTGATACTGCAATGATTCTATCAGTTTGTGTTGGTATCCATATAGGTGCTTGGTTAAATTATCAATTAGGTATAATGCAACCATCTGAATTAACACCACCATATGCTATAATGTGGCCATCATATATTATGTTAAGTTTTCTATTACTACGTACAATATTAGGTTTTAGTTTGATTTTATTAACACGTTATTTAGTGAAAAGTTGGTCGTACAATTTGATTTGCACATTATTAAAAGAAGATGTTGATTCAATCAAGAAAACTGAAAATAATTTAATGAATAAACATAAAATTATTGTTGAATTGACATGTAAATATTGTACATGCGGTATGATTGGTTTCAATGCATTATATGTTATACCGCAATTATTCCGCTTTTTGCGAATTGAACGACCAACTTTCTTTACAGAAATTTGATAGTTATTCCAATTTATTTATAATTATTTATTTGTTTAACTCAATTTAACCTCCAACAAGGGGCATTGTTACTGTCAAAACCTGCAACATAAACAAAAACTAATTAGTATTTCTAAATGCACTGGATTCAATTCAATCATAAACTGTTTCCACGGCTCAAATCTCGAACGATTTTGTACGTTTGGGCGGGCGCAGATCTAAACGCGTTCGGGATTTGAACCGTCAAAACACCAATAATAATTAACGCACATTCGTTTTTTCGAAAGCTTTAAAAATTAGTTTAGAATTCAAACTTCGATTTATATCGATAATTCACATTTGAGAGAGCATGGGTGGAGCTATTTGTTTGAACCCTTTTTTCAAGTTGGCTACCGCAGTTAGATGCTCATAAACAATTAATTCCACCCATGCCCTCTCAAATGTGAAACTTCTATAGTCCAATTTTGACAAAAGTAATTTACCTTTGAAGCTTTATCGAACGTTGATGAACACGAATTTTGTTTAATTGTATAAGGAATAAAAATGTCTAGGAGATAATTTTTAGTTTTTGATTCGATCAATATACGATCCTCGCCAATATCTAACGTTAAATCTTTAGTAGAAATCTGTAATAATTTATTTATGTTAAAAATAAATAGATATTTATATGGTGAAATAATTAAAGTAACGTTACAATATCGGGAAATTTGAATTCTCCTATAACACAATTCGGTTGATCTTTTCTACGATAAAGTCGATATTCTGGTTGTCTAATTCCAATGTCATTATTGTTGATTTCTTCAATTAATCCCTTCAGTTGTTTATTTTCTATTTGTTTCATCTTATCATCAACGTCTCTTTTTTCTATACGATGTACTTGTAACGTACCGAATGCTTTACGATTTTTCAAAATAATCTTATCATCGTGACATACAATGCCATGTTTATTATTTAATCCTTCAAAGACGACTGTTATAAAGAAATTTTTAAATAATTGTATTGTTTCGATTTTCTTGAAGAATTCCGTATTGATGGCAATATCACAACATTGTACTTTATCATTTTTTTTACCATATTCAGTACGTATATCACCAATACTCATTGGTATACGGTAATTTGTTATATCGTCATTTTGTAATAATTCCAATAAGTCGTTTTCATTTAAATCTTTTAATGGTGCTGGTATTTCATCGGTATAACAAATATTAACGAAAAATTTCTTATCAGATCCAATTTCATGTGTTTTAATACAAAAACCTGCAAGCAAATAAATAAATTAAATAAATGCCGTTGACTTTATTTATTTGATTCAGTCGCTGACTAGTTGGGCAACGGATCGAACGTTCAATGTTTCCATCCATACATCAAATTTTGATTCTAAATTTTTGGAAAAATATTGTTTGTTTGTTTGTTCAACAATTACCAAAAAATATTGTGGTAAGTTTTAATTCAATAATAATTAAATTTTGGTTTAGAATTTGGAAAGAATCATCATCTAATATAAATTAAATATTGATGATAATAATAAAGAAATCCAAGGCTAATTCCGATAATTATGGGACCTTCATTTTTTTTACAAAACTATTTCTACAATTTGATAATAATGTTTAATTGTTTTGTATTGCATAACCTCATGAAACATTGATTCCATATAGTTTATAACGAATCGTACAGATTAAGGACATTTCATTTCAACAATTCACTGTTGACATTAATCAATACAATGAAGGATGCCATCAAATATTTATTTAGTTCTTCTACTATTAGAAAAAAAAAGGAATCTAATTATAGAATTAAATCATAGACTTATCTTGTTTTTTATCTATTATCAACGTAAATTTTGATAATACCGAATGAAATGACTCAACAAATTCTTCTATAATAATTAATATTTTTTCGATTGAGTACTAATTCGTTTAAACAATGTTTTTGTGACAACTGACCTTGACGGATTTATCTAAAATTATACAATAAACGCATGTATTTAATGAAAAGGTGAAGGAAAATAAGCAATCATCTCTTAATTATTAAACAGCTTAGTAATAGTGAACTAAGCTAACCGGTTCTATCAAGGTATATTTATCATTAAGGAAATTTCTTTGATAAATTCACAATAACTAATAGAGATAGCGAAACTGTCAATCATCATTCCAATTAATCGATTATCTAAACAATTACATTGAGTGGTTGTTTAATTAGATGTCATCATAATCGATTATATAAATGTACAATTTATGATATAAAAAAAGAAAGAAAGAGTATTGACCTAAAATTTGGTAATTTTTATTATTTTATTACACTTACCAGGTGTTGGTTTTATTGTTTTTGATGGTCTTTGATCAATTTGATTTTGGAATATTTTATTCAATTCAGCTTCATTAGGATCATTCTATAGGTGATTTTATGAAAATGAGGGAAAAAAAAAACGATTAGAAAAATATTAATTAATTGACATAACCTCAATTTTGTCAACTTACAGTGACTCGTAGATTGTTTTCTAAAATAGATGGTTCAACATCTAGAAATATGCCTTTCGATTGATTTATCGGCATTTTTTTCCAATTTCCTTTGGAAAAATTCGTTATTATTTTTCTTAAAACAATAGGAAATTGTTTTTGACACAATGTCAAGGTTAGAATTTCGGTGTATTTGAACTAATTACAGACTGTCGTATTACTTGAACTTTTATTTCAAATATTTCTTTATAGCCGTACAACAATGAAAAATGATACATTAGAATCTAAGATAATGATATTTTTTTAAAAATTATTGATAAAACGCAAACTTTTTTCCATCAATTATTATTGTGATATGAGTTTGTAACTATTCAAAGAGAGTGTACTAGAACTACTCATCTATATAATGGAATTTATTGATTAATTTTTGATTATTTTTGGCTATATAATTATTAAATTAATTAGTTTTGGATAATTAGAATTTGTGTCTTTATAAATTTTCAATTTACAGTAATTAAAATTGTTACGCAAGAATTTCAATTTCAAATCACAGTGCAAATTCAAAAATGGCGAGTGGTACTATGGATAAATATTGCGGCTCTGAATTTTGGGTAAGTTTTTTTCCAAATAAATAAATGAATCTAGAATAAATTCTCATTATTTCCAATCAATTATTGTTCGAATCAATTAATTTCATAGAAATAATTGTAAATTTACTATATTTTATTTATGATTTTGGAAATAAATCAATTGAGGTTAGATGGTTACCTCATTTTTTGTTTTCATGGCTTTCTATTTTTATTGGACTTTTTGATTTTATTCAAATTATAGAATACAACGTTAACATGGAATACAA
The DNA here is from genome assembly GCA_037414775.1 of Zonitis immaculata. NCBI lineage: Eukaryota > Metazoa > Arthropoda > Insecta > Coleoptera > Meloidae > Zonitis > Zonitis immaculata. The sequence goes on from JAZBGX010000453.1 coordinate 12,751, forward strand.
CAGATCCGGATTTAACGAAATGTTTCGAAAAAACTGTATTAATATGGATACCGTGCTTGTTTTTATGGATATTCTCCAGTTTAGAAGTTTATTATATTCTAAATAGTAAAAAACGTGATGTACCATGGAATTGGCTAAATATAACAAAATTATTGTTCACTAGTGCATTATTCATATTAACAATAACTGATTTAATAACAAATATTAGATCAGCATCTAGTAATAATGATAAAATTTATAATGTAGATATTTATACGCCGGTTATTAAAATGTTAACATATGTAAGTACAATTTATTTGATTAGTATGATGTGACATTGTATTGTAATTTCAGGCATTATCAGCTCTTTTACTTATATATAATCGAAAATATGGTTTAAGTACATCAGGTTTACAATTTCTATTCTGGTTGTTATCAGCAATTTGTGGTGCATTCCAATTTCGAACAGAAATAAGAGAATATCAAGAGAACAATGCCGATAATTATGAAGCGATTAGTTATTTTATCTATTATCCATTAGTTTTATTAATGTTGTTATTAAATTGTTTCGCTGATAAGCCAGCACGACAAAGTGATCATATTAAATCAGAGGTTATCATTTATTAATTTTCTATTTAGTTAAATTTATATTATTATTATTTTTAAATATGTATATATTATAGAATCCATGCCCTGAAGATAGTGCTAGCTTTGTGTCTAGATTATTATTTTCATGGTTTGATTCATTAGCATGGAAAGGATTCCGTCGTCCATTGGTTGATACCGATTTATGGGATATGCGACATGAAGATTCAGCTGATGTTATTGTACCATTATTTGAGAAACATTGGAAATACACTTTACAGAAGTGTGAAAGGTGTTTAGTCACATAGATTGTTTGTTGTTTTTAATTATAACTATTATTATTATTATTAATGTTTTCTAGTAAACAACCGACTGCTTCATATAAATTAGATTCAGCACGTGTCGATATTGTTAATAGTCCAACAAAAAAGAAAGAAGCTTCTGTATTACCGGCGTTGATGAAATCATTTGGACCTATATTTCTGTTTGGTGCCTTAATGAAATTAATACAAGATTTATTAACATTTGTCAGTCCACAAATTTTAAAGTAAATCTATACAATTTGTTCGTCCGCCATTTTCTGATTATAATCAATTATTATCTTTGTAGTTTATTGATTCGATTTGTGAGAGAAGGTGAAGAACAATGGAAAGGTTATTTCTATGCTGCTTTATTGTTTATAACAGCAACTGTTCAAACGATAATATTATCACAATATTTCAATCGTATGTTTATAGTTGGTATGCGTATACGTACAGCATTAGTATCGGCTATATATCGTAAGGCATTACGTATATCGAATAAAGCACGTAAAGAGAGTACAGTTGGTGAAATTGTTAATTTAATGTCAGTGGATGCACAAAAATTCATTGATCTAACTGCATATATAAATATGATATGGTCAGCTCCATTACAAATAATATTAGCATTATATTTTCTATGGAATATATTAGGACCAAGTGTATTAGCTGGTTTAACAGTTATGATTATATTGATACCGATCAATGGTTTTATAGCGAATAAAGTTAAATCATTACAAATACGACAAATGAAAAACAAAGATGAACGTGTTAAATTGATGAATGAAGTATTGAGTGGTATTAAAGTTTTGAAATTATATGCATGGGAGCCAAGTTTTGAAAATCAAATATTAAAAATACGTTCTAAAGAGATACAAGTATTGAAAGAGGCTGCTTATTTGAATGCTGGCACTTCATTCATATGGTCATGTGCACCATTTTTGGTAAGTTTTATTGAAAAAAAAAAAAAAACAAAACAGAGAAATTGCACTATTATTATAAAGCTCAATTATATTTCGAAATATTTAAATTTATTGTATATACAGGTTAGTTTGACAACATTCGCCGTTTATGTCTATGTTGATTCTAATAATGTTTTAACACCTGAAATAGCATTTGTTTCAATAGCTTTATTTAGTATAATGCGTCTACCGATGTCGTTTTTACCAATGTTGATTGTATATGCTATTGAGGTATTTATTTTTAAGTAGAATTTAAAGAAATCGAATAACCATCACCAATCAATCAATCAACCAATCAATCAATAATGGGAAGATACCATTTGGCCGATTCATTTTACCACAAAACATTTACAAAATTGGAATTGAATTTTCTAAATAATAAACAATGCCCCATAACATCTCTAATGATCATTTGCATGTTATTTTATTCTTTCTTTCTGTCTCTATTCAGGTATCATTAGTGTCTTTTGCTACATACGTTTTGGTGGATGAACGGAATGTACTTGATGCTAATAAAGCATTTGTATCAGTTTCACTCTTCAATATTTTGAGATTTCCTCTCAGTATGCTACCAATGATGATATCAAATATGGTTCAAGTAAGCTTATTATTTACTAATTTTCTACCATAAAACATGATAATATTTATTATATGAGAATTAATTTTACCAAATCATCATTTTATTATTTTTATTTAATGAAAATTCGAAATTTTAGGCAGCTGTTTCTGTTAAAAGAATCAATAAATTTATGAATGCCGAAGAATTAGATCCGACAAGTGTATCGCATAATAAATCTGAAAGTATATTAATCGTAATTATTTTCTATTTGTATTTTATTTATTGTAAACTTCCAGCTGCCCCACTTGTAATCGAAAATGGTTCATTCAGTTGGGATGATAATCCAGTATTGAAAAATATCAATTTACGTTTAGAAGAGAGAACATTATCGGCTGTTGTTGGTAGTGTTGGTGCTGGTAAAAGTAGTTTAATATCAGCATTTTTGGGTGAAATGGATAAAACACATGGTTATGTAAATACAATAGGTACAATTGCTTATGTATCACAACAAGCATGGATACAAAATGCTACATTACGTGATAATATATTGTTTGGTAAACCATATGATCGTAAATTATATGATCAAGTAATTGATGCGTGTGCATTGAAACCGGATTTTTCAATATTACCAGCTGGTGATTTAACTGAAATTGGTGAAAAAGGTATAAATTTGTCTGGTGGTCAAAAACAACGTGTCAGTTTAGCTAGAGCTGTATATTCTAATAGTGATATATATTTTTTGGATGATCCATTAAGTGCTGTTGATAGTCATGTTGGTAAACATATATTTGATAAAGTTATTGGTCCCGATGGTATGTTGAAAAATAAAGCAAGAATTCTAGTAACACATAGTATAACATATTTACCACAAACTGATAAAGTGATTGTATTGAAACATGGTGAAATATCGGAAATTGGTACATATCAGGAATTATTAGATAGGAAAGGTGCATTTGCTGAATTCCTTCTACAACATATTAATGAAGTTATAGAAGATGAAGAAGAATTGGATGTTATAAAATCACAATTGAGCGGTACAGTTGTATCAGAGGAGATTATTAGTAAATTGAATCGGGCACGTTCACGTGTATCCGAATCTGTATCCGATTCTGGTTCAGAACATCTACTACAACGACAAAAATCGAATGATAGTAACAACGATCGCAGTATAAGAAAACGATCTAGTAGTGTCACTAATGATGATATAAAGAAATCAAATCAACCGCAACAAGGTGAGAAATTGATAGAAATTGAAAAAACTGAAACTGGTAGTGTTAAATGGGCGGTTTATAAACATTATTTGAAATCGATTGGATTATTTCTAACATTTGCAACCATATTATTGAATATGATTTTCCAAGGCTTCAGTATTGGATCGAATGTTTGGTTAGGTATATGGGCTGATGATAAGGAGATTGTTGTTAATGGAACTACAGATACATCGAAACGTGATTTCTATTTGGGTATTTATGGAGCTTTGGGTATCGGACAAGGTAATTTTTTTATTTATGAATTATCGATAGTGGCATGCGATTTTTTTATTAATTTATTATTATTATTTTTTTATTTATTTTTTTTTGGGTGGAGTTTTAATAATTACTAAAAATTTTAGTGTGTTTATTAATGATTATTTTTTAGGTGCAAGTACTTTTATTGTATCTATTGCATATGCACTAGGATTTATTAATGCATCAAAAAAAACACATAATAGTCTATTGAAATGTAGTTTTCGTTGGCCACTTTCATTATTTGATACAACACCACTAGGACGTATATTAAATAGATTTTCCAATGATGTTAATATTTTAGATAATGCTTTACCTAGTACTTTACAATCAGCTATTAGCATGTTGTTTACGGTAAACAGTTAACACAATAATAACTATTTGCTATCATTTGTTTGGAGCTACTTATTGTTTTGTTCTAATTTTTGTTTGTTTTATTGTTTCCGTTGAATTTTTGGGTTAATTTTTATTTTTTTTTCGCCTTCCAAATTATTATGTTTTGTTTAATTATACTTTTTGTTTATTTTAAAACAACATCGGTTGTATCTCGTATTTCCAGCTGTGTCCGTATTTATATCATCATTGGCATTATATATTGGAGCATTAAGTGGAGCTAAATTACTTCATTATTTACTACTGTCAAATGTATTCCGTGCCCCTTGTACAACATTTTATGATGTAACACCAGTTGGACGTATATTGAATCGTTTTTCAAAAGATGTTGATACATTGGACAACGTTTTACCAATGACTTTAAGAGGATGGCTTACTTGTTTCTTTGCGGTTTGTTTTTGTTTATTTTTTTGTTTTTGATTTATTTTTTTTCTTCCAATGTACCTTGAAGCAGTTATATTTAAAAAATTAGAATGGAATGCAATCCTTTGTATCCATTATGATTATTTTTAAGGGAATGTTTCCAATTATATCTATAAAAATAAGAGAACAAAACAATTTTTGTTTGGCAGTAGTAATTTTAGTAGAATATTTTTATCGTATTTCTCAATTATTTTCGTATAATATAATTAAATTTCAATTTTGTAGCAATTTCGATTTGTTCATCAGAATTAAATTTAACAATAGCTTCATTAAATGCGTCAAATGATATACATAGAAATCTTTTAACAAATATTCTACGACAACCGATGAATTTTTTCGAATTAATACCATTAGGAAGGATATTAAGTCGATTCTCTAAAGATATTGACGGTATTGATGTCGAATTACCACTTAATTGTTATGAAGTTATTGAAAGTTCGTGCATTGTAAGTGCACTAAATATTAATTCAGTTTTCGTTGTTGTTGTTGTTGTTGTTACCTTTTTCCATTTATTTATCTATTTATTTATTTATTTATTCATTTTTATTTCATAAACTAAAGAAATAGCAGTTATATTTAAATTTCTGCCAAATCTGGTGTCTAATATTTCTCTCAAATGGGGTTATAATATTTCTACTATTAACTAATTTTCTTCTTATTTCAATTAATTTCAATTGAATGATGATTGGCTAGCG
>JAZBGX010000454.1:10069-31687 GCA_037414775.1 Zonitis immaculata
CACGATCCGTTGCTATATTTTCATTGAAATTGAAAGAGCGTCGTGCTAGAGAAGCACAAGAAAAAGCAAATAAAACAGCTGTTACGCCGACAGCGCCATTACCACCGCCACAATGTGGTGGCGGCGAATTATCTTGTATTCCAATTGAAAAGGTAAAGACATTCAATTATTTTTTTTTGTTAATACTTGAATAAATTAATGAATAATTCTAGTTGATTCAATTGGAGGATGTGAGACGTAATCAAAAACCAAATACTAATAGTAGTGGACCGTTGTAGCAATTTTCCGATTAAATTAAATTTTGTTTTATTTCCGATATCGCGCTGTTTTCAAGTATTGGATTGAAAAGAAAATTCATAGTCATTGTTTTTTCCCTCAAGTAATCGCATCCATGTTGACATAGTTCCATAAGGTTGTTTTTAAATTATTTTTTTATAATCTGTAGTAAAACTCAACGTCACGTAGAAGTAAGACTGTAATTAAATAATACCAAGAGAATAACGAATAGTTAACTCTAACGATCGTACCACGCTATTTCTCCTCAAAGTTGGCGTTGCATTGGGGAACGTACGGCCTAGCGTAGTTCATGCGTAATTGAATTCGACATTTGTTGATGTATTTTTTGACAAAAATTAAGATTAGAATATTGAAACTGGATTATAACTTGACAAAATGTAAAATAAATCTAAAAATTTGTGCAAGAATGTAGAAAATCAAAGTTTGCTGACTAAAAATTATTAATGTAATCTGCATTACCGACAGGTGGCTGAAACAATCAAAGGACCTACGTTCACAGAGTCAACGCCAACTTTGAGGAGAAATAGTGTTCTACGATTGTTATATAGAATAATATAGTTTTAGATTTCATATAATTTGCAAAAGGCCGTAAATTTCTATTAAGTTTATTAACTTTTCTTTCTAATTATTATATAATTAGACAGATATAACAATAATATTTAGTGCTATGCAAATGTCGTCCGAAAAAATGGTATAAATTGCAAAATTGCCTTTTCACGATAACAAGTCTATTTTTTTACAATTGTTTAAAACTATATTAGCGCATTATAAATAAAAATAAGTTAAAGAAAGATAATAAAGACTGCAATTATAATTTTGTGAGAGATTGAAATCACTAGAAGAAAAAAACAACAACAACAAAAATTCCACAAAATAAACATGATATTGTGCTTCTTTAAAACTTTCATGTTGCTTTAATGTTAAGCTTGTTGACTATGTAATTTAATAAAATGAATGTTTATCGAAATCATTCAAAAATTATTTACAAATTATCTTCAATATATTTTCGTGCAGCTTCTATACTTTGTTCCAATAAAACTTTGGAATTACCATCAATTTTCTTTGGTTTCATATTACAAACATAAGTACCGTTTTGGCCTTTCGGTGGTGTTATTGTTGCTTTAAATATATTACCAATTGTTGATTTCATCCAATTTTCTGCACTAAACAAATCGCCCAATTCCTAAAGAAACAAACAATCAATAGAAATAAATGAATAATAAATTGAAATTACTTCTGGTACACAACAGCGAGCTTTGATGACATTATCACAATAGGAAATAATCAAAACTGGATAGTTTGGACATAGTTTCGTTGCTTTTTGTAATTGAATTGCATCATTATCAATACCATCAATTTGATTATTTAAACAATGAATTAAATATTTCTGTTTTGTACGTTTTGTTTTCGGTAAATGTGATTTTAATACAATTCTCATTTCATTTTCGATAAAATCTTTAATTTTATCTTTTCTTGTATACTTAATTTGTTTTATTATACGATCTAAACGTTCTAAACATTGTTGTTTAATAACAAATGGCACAATCCACGTATCATTAATGTTGAAATTCAATTTTTGACGTACATCGATTACATCGTCCAACTGTAATTTGGAATATTAATTTTTTTTTTCGATTAATCGCAAACTAAACAAAAAAACAATTTGCTAAATATACTTTAAGATTGTTGAGATTACGTTCGAAATAGTCGATTTTCTTTGAAATTTCTTCACCATTCAAACGAGCTTGTTTGGCACGATCACCAGTTACACCACAAATCGACACTGTACTTCTACCCAATGATTTTACAATAACAATACAAAATTGTTCGATATCACCAGTTGATAATACATGAGTTCCACAACAAGGTTCCCTAATAATAATAATAATAAAGTTGTTGTTGAATTAAACAAATATAGACTAACTACCTGGAAATGAAGCCATCGTTTCCTTTAATTTCAACAATTCTAATACCGGAATCTGGATAGATTTCACCCGGTATTAAAATAACATAATCTAAACTTGATAATTTTTGACTATCAACAACATTAATATTAACAGGTACATTAGTTTGAATTAAATTATTAATATATCGTTCCAAATCTATGATTTCATTAGTAGTTATTTTATTTGAAAATATACCTAAATCTAAATTGAAATAATCATTTGTAATTTTGCTTGATTTCTGGCATGTGGCTCCTTTAATTTGTTTTAAAACGGCATTCAATAAATGTGTAGCTGTATGATTTCTCATATTATTCAAACGAAATTGTTTATCAATCATCAATAAACAATTATCATGTTGTTTCAATTGAATTGTTGCTTTTTTTGTTGATTTCAATGAGACTTTATGTAATAAATAACCATTATAATTGTCTATTGATTTAATATTAATTAGATTACCATTAAAATTCAATATACCATGATCAGTTTGTTGTCCACCGGATTCATTATAAAGATTGGTTCGATCGAAAATTAAATGATAATTTAATTTATTCGAATCAGTTGTTTTAACTAAATTATCACCATCGATTATTGCTAAAATTTTCACATTTAAATCATCAAAAATATATTTATTATCATCATCTTTACGATATTCGTACGTTTTTAAATTATTCGTTTTCGGTATTTTCAAATCATTCAATTTCTCTAAAAGACGATTGATACGGTTTTGTTGTAATAGCTTTTGTCTATTACGATTTTTAATATTCTCCAATTCTTCTTGTAAATCGTCAATATTAAATTGTATTTCGAATATATCGGCTAATTGTTTAATTAAATTCTCATCTAAACCGAACGTATCGTACAATTTAAATGCCAATTCTTTATCAATTTTAGTCAAATTCATATTATCTAATTCTTTATATGCTAAAATTAAATTTGGTGTTTCTATTACATCTAACGATGATAATTTCGGATTTTTTTCGGATAATTTCTTCCATTCAAGAGACGCTGATTTACGAATTGTTTTATAAACCTCCTCTTCATAATCGATAATTTGATGGATCTAATAAAATAATCAAGAATACTAGTTGTTAGTTTTGTTTTTCGAAAAAAAAAAAAAACAATCACCTGTTGAGCGTTACGCTCCAATTCATGATAGACTGGACCTAAATTTTCGATAACATAATTCGATAATTCCTTCAATAAACCGGAATCATTTTTGAAAACTGTTTCACTCAATAGAAACGCTCTACGCATAATCCTACGTAATTTCTGACTAAAATTCAAATTATTTACAATTAATATTTAGTTTTGGAATAAAAATTTGTACTTTTGTTCTGGAATAATTCCATCAGCTAAACATACAGTAATCATTCTTGTATAATCAGCTAGAATCCGATAAGATGTATCAAGATTATTCCAATCTTTCTCACCAAAATTCCCTTTATAACTCGGCAAATGACTACAATTCTAATTTAAATAGAATTAACAAAAACAAAATAAATATCAAACAATTTGTCGATACCTTATGGATTGCATTTAATAAATATGTAAAATTATCAGTATCGTAATTACTGATTTTGCCTTGTAATATAGCAACCAATCGTTCAAAACCCATTCCTGTATCGATATGTTTCTGTGGTAGAATTTCAATTGATTCATCACCTTTGCTAGAAATATTTCAATTGTTTTTTTTTTACATTTTTTGTTAAAATTGCAATTCTCACCGATTATATTGTATAAAAACAATATTCCACAATTCGGTCAAGTCATGTAATCCTTTATTGATGAAATTGGCACGATTTGTTGTTGTTATATGATCGACATGGATTTCCGTACAAGGTCCACAAGGACCAGTTTTGCCCATCTCCCAGAAATTGTCTTTCGAACTAAATGGTAATATTCGATCGTCAGGTACACTTTAAATTATAAAATATTGGTTAATTTTATAAAAAAAAATAAATAATCGATATTGCAACGCAAATACCCAAGACTTTTCCAAATATCTCGCGTTTCTAAATCTGGTTCTATTCCTAAAATTTTATCACCACCAAAATATGTCACATAAAGTCTAGACGGATGTATTTTATATTCTTTCGTTAATAGATTCCAAGCTAATTCGCAAGCTTCTTCCTAAAAAAAGTAAATACAATTATTTGAAATTTTATCAATTGCTTTGTAATACTTTGAAATAATCTCCAAACGACCAATTGCCCAACATTTCAAAGAATGTATGATGATAACCATCACTACCTACAATATCCAGATCATTATGTTTACCACCAACTCGAACACATTTCTGTGAATTAGCTACACGTCTATATTGTGGTTCTTGTTGTCCAATGAAAACACCTTTAAACTAACAAATATTGATACTAAATATTAATTGCTATTTATAGATCCCATTTCTAATTAATACCTGATTCATGCCAGCATTAACAAAAGCAACAGTTGGATCACAATAGGGTACTACAGGACTTGATCGTACCAAATTGTGATTGTTTTCATTGATGAAATAATCGAGGAATTTTTGTCGTATCGATCTTGATGTACGATCTTTATCTAAATATTTACTGAAATAACGACGATTTAATTTTGTGAATTTTTGTAAATTGAACATATCTGAATAATCTCGATAAATTACATAAAATTTTGAAAAAAAAACCTAACCTTCAAATTTGAAGGACCCGAACTTATATGTACGACCGTTAGATGTCGCTACTAGAGTCGCAATTGTTTATTTTTAGAAAACATAACCTCAACGTTGTTTATTCTTTGCAAATAATTCCCTCCAAATTTGATATTATCAGTAAATAATCGAAAATTAAACATAAAATGAGTGTAAGTTAATCTTATTTATTATTATTTGTTGATAAATACGATCGTAATTTTAGCGTAAAAGTACCGCAAAGAGTAAAGAGAAACGTTTACAACGTAAAGAGGAACAACAACGTATCTCACAAGCTATGAATATTGTTAATGAAGCAAATAAATTAATAGATCCTCTAGAACCGTTTCCTATATTTAGAAAATTCAATAAAAATGATTTGAACGTTGAATTGTTTATGGAGAAAGTTGTGAATTTAGATCAAAGCATCAAAGATTGGATATTCGATTTAACTAAAAGAAATATGAAAACGAAATACGAACAATGTTCGTGGGGTTGGAATGATAATAAGAAATTAGAAGAAATGATGGATGAATCGGCTTGGTATCTGATAGCGAAACATGTGAATGGTAAAAATTTAGGTTTCTCACATTTTCGTTTCGATTTAGATGAAGGCATCGAAGTTTTATATTGGTTCGTTTGTGTATGTTAATCAAATTTTGTCTAACAAACAAATGTTTATAGTTACGAATTACAATTGGAGCCGTCCGTTCGTCGAAAAGGTTTAGGAAAATTCATGATGCAAATATTAGAATTGGTGGCTTTTAAAAATAATATGAAAAAAGTTGTATTGACTGTATTGAGAAATAATGAATTTGCCCAATTCTTCAAAGCTCTAAAGTAGAATTTATCGATTTTTTGATCAATTCGTAATTATATTGATTTAAACAATTTTTGCAGTTATGAAGTGGACGAATCGTCACCTTGCGACTACGAACACGACACTTATCCTTATGAAATTCTAAGTAAAATCAATAAACGGTTGATTGGAGGACATCAAGTGAACAATTTGAAGAAAACCCAATGTTGTTCTGGCCATTACCATTAATATAAAATAATCAAGTATACTATAAAAAATTTGTTGGAATTTTTATTTCCTTTATGCCAAACAAATCCTACGCCAATGTAACGTATTATTATTATTATTATTATTTTAGTTCAAATAAACTGCGATTGCGCTTGAAATTTGTTCGTATCCTGGGGAACAAATGGCGATACACTTGGAGCATTATCTTTTGGCAGCGTGCTTCTATTAAAATTTTGTTCAATTTGTCAAATTCTATTGTGATAGAAAGAAAAAAAATCGAAACAAATTCTTATAACAATGAATGGTTCACCAAGGAAAAAACAACGTACAACAATTGAACCGGAAACGAAAGTTATAGTTGTTTTGGGGGCGCAATGGGGCGATGAAGGTAAAGGCAAAGTTGTTGATTTATTAGCTGAAACTGTCGATGTTGTTTGCCGATGTCAGGTAAGAGAATTAATTTTTTTATAATTAAGATTATTGTGGAAATTTTTTTGACGGGGAGGGTGGTTTGTTGGGGGTTGTTCCCACTTAAATTTTTCAAGTTAATTTATTCTTGTGGTTTGTTAATTTTTTACAATAAAAACCGATTTGAATATTTATAGAAGTTTTATAATATCGCTAATATCATGTGATTTGAGAGGGAAACACGTAAGATCGGTATTTCAATGTCGTATTTTTATTATCATCATTATTTTTATACTTTTTGTAGAGCCCGAGTTCTATATTAATAAAAAATAATAATAATAATAATTACAACAATTAATAACAATCTCCGCTTATTTTAGACCGTTTGGCACATTTTTCTTCAAGCAACCACAGGTGGTCTGTAGGTGCGTCAAGACTCATTTTCACTCTCCCTGATGTCCTTTTTTTGGGGGGGGGAAATAGGAAATTTTAGAATTCAAACTTTGTTAATTTTAATTTAAAGACAATTTTCTATTATGATAGGTTGATTGTTTGATTTTTTATTTGGTAATTGATTGTATTTTTTACTGTTCCAGGGTGGAAATAACGCCGGTCATACTGTTGTTATTGAGGGTGTTGAATATGATTTTCATTTATTACCAAGTGGAATAATTCATCCTAAATGCATCTCGCTTATTGGTAATTTATGTTACATTTTTATATTTAAATTAAAAAAAATTTTTTTGGCATTATTCCATTCGAGTTTTGTTTGGAAAATTTGTAAATAATTGAAATGAATTGCGCAATTTTTGTAAGCTGTGTGTTTTAGTAGATTAAGAAGGAAAAAAAAAACAACAACTATCCGACTTTTAATCGGTTTGTTTATTTGTAAAATGACTAAATTCAAAATTTAGATAATTCATTTCCGTTATTTATATAAATCGATATCAAAATAATAATAATAATAATAATATCAAATATTATCCAGAGCCAGGTACGACAAAATAATTACCAATTTCTATAAATTATGATTTATATTTATTTTATATATAAGTATTGATTTTGTTTTGTTGTAAATGTTTTTTTTCCCCCCTCAAGGTAATGGTGTTGTTATCCATTTACCTGGTTTATTTGAAGAATTGGATAAAAATGAGAAGAAAGGTTTAAAGAATTGGCAAGGACGTTTATTAATATCAGATCGTTCACATTTAGTATTCGATTTCCATCAACAAATCGATGGTTTACAAGAACAAGAAAATAATGAAAAAGGTCAAAGTTTGGGTACAACGAAAAAAGGTATCGGACCAACGTATTCATCGAAAGCTACAAGAAATGGAATACGTATTGGTGATTTATTAGGCGATTTTGCCGAATTCACCAGAAAGTAATTAAAAACTTCTCTATAACCTTTTATATAATAATAATAATAATAAAACAAATTTCGTGTTTAATGTGTTGCCTAACGCTACTACAACTTTTTCTAATTAGCCATAAAAACGTACATCTTTGCTTTAGCCGATAATTAGTCTAATCAAACGAAAATCGACTACAATATTGATTTAATATTTATAAATTTCAGATTTAAAACATTGGTGTCAATGTACCAACGAATGTTTCCCAATTTAGATGTTGATGTTGATGCTGAATTGGTACGTTATGAAAAATATGCGGAAAAGGTCCGTCCTTTAGTACGTGAAACTGTATCCTATTTAAATCATGCTATAAAAAATGGTAAACAAATATTAGTAGAAGGTGCAAATGCTGCAATGTTGGATATAGATTTTGGTAAGTCATTATTACAATCATTATTTAATTAATTTCAGATTTTGTTTCTAGTTGTTATTGAAATAATAATAATAATAATAATAAAATAAATTTAAAAATTCTCATCCAGCATCTCTATAGTTAACAATTTCAGGTACTTACCCCTTTGTGACATCTTCCAATTGTAGTGTGGGTGGGGTATGTACTGGCTTAGGTATACCACCAAAACGTATTGGTGAAGTTGTTGGTGTTGTTAAAGCTTATACAACACGTGTAGGTAGTGGACCATTTCCTACTGAATTACGAGACGTATGTTGTTCAAAATTTATGAAATAAAAAGACTATCGTAAATGTTTCATTTTAGAGTATTGGCGATTCGTTACAAGAACGTGGCGGTGAAATTGGTGTAACAACAAAACGAAAACGTCGTTGCGGTTGGTTAGATGTCTTCCTATTACAATATACAAATATGGTAAATGGTTATACATCATTATGTCTAACAAAACTAGATATATTAGATACATTATCGGAAATAAAAATTTGTATCAATTATAAATTGAAAGGGAAAACAATTGATTATTTCCCATCGACAGCTTGTGATTTAGCTAGAGTCGAAGCTGAATATCTAACATTACCCGGTTGGAAAACATCAACTGAAAATGTACGCGAATACAACGATTTACCTGAAAATGCACGAAAGTATGTTGAGAAAATTGAAGAACTAGTCGGCGTACCAGGTAAACAACCATCAATTATTATTATTATTCAATCAAATAGATTTGTTTTCTTTTGTTTATAGTAAAATGGATAGGAGTTGGAAAAGGGCGCGAATCGATTATAACAATAGAATAATTGTCGAGTCGACATTTTAAATTTACAAAACAAAATAACACAAATTTAAGCCAAACTTAGCTCTAGTATATCACTGTATTTTAGGTAAATTTCAAAATTCGTGGGTCTAAAACAGCACATTTGTCTATTTCAATTTAAACCGTTTCGTTTTTGATTAAATAAAAAATTAATTTTAACTTAGAATTAGTTTTATTCCATTAAATAAACGTATTTACATTTGAAATTCTAATAATAATAATAATAATTAGCTCTCCTTTTTTGGTGATGATGATTCAGTTAAAGTTGCTATTTGTTGATAATTCTGGAATAATGTTTTTTCGTTATTATTAGTTTTGGTTGGTTGTGATTTTTCCCGACGTTCTCTAGCTCGTCGATTTTGGAACCATATTTTCACCTATTAGAACAAACATTTTAATAAATTTTCCACAATAATAATAATGATAATAATTACTCGAATATCAGCCAAATGGAGTTTTCTCGATAAAACAATCACTTCTTCACTACTAAGATACGGACTTTGTTGGAATTTGTCTTCAAGTATTGATAATTGATAGCTAGTGAACGGGATACGAGGATGACGGCCCAATTGGCGTTTTTGAGGAGCATCTCGTCGTTGAGATCCTTTTTTTTTTTTTGAACCGAATCGGAATTTCCATTAATTAAGAGAACAATCATTTAATTGTGGAAATAGAAAATTAACTTACGTTGTACTTTCGGTGGACAATATCTTGTACAATGCAACCATTGGAAATTACTTAAAGTAACTGTATTGTTATCATTATCACAGATATTATCACTAGTTTTTTGATAATTAACACCGGCACGATTTAAAATATGATCAATACTAAAATCGGAATGATGTTGTGTTGAATTATTCGATTCTTCCATTTGTTTTAATAATAAAATCATAACAATAATTGTTGGAAAAACTCGGATAGCCAAATAAACAAATAAACAGGCCAACAAAAAAAAAACACTTGAAACAATTCGAAAAGTATACTGATTTGCTGACATTATGCTACAGGGATTTTATATAGCAGCCCCACCACCCCTTGGTGGTTTTTCAAAACGACTATAGATCCCATCATTTTGGGCAATTAGGCGTAAACTAGTAGCCCATCAATAGAAGAAAGAGAGACGACTGGTTATCATCGGCGGTCTATCAAGTTACATTGAGATTTTATTGTTGTTGTTGGTTTATTAATTTGTGTACGAATTTTTACCTTTTCTCTTCCACACACGCAAGAATATTGAAAGGGTTGAAGTAATTTAATATTGCCAAAACAAAAAAACGAAACATATTTTCCACATCACCTATTTCTCACCCAATTCGTGTTTGTTTTGGGTTCTTTTTTAGTAAAAGTAAAAAAAAAACAGTTTGCCTTTTTAATCTTGTTTCTATTGTTCCCAAATCATACAAAATAATTGGTTTCTCTATCTGTTATTCTAAAAATAAAATAAAAAAAAATAGACGAACGAAACACAAGACACGAAAATAGCGTAAAAATCAACTTAAATAACATTTAGATAGATCTGATAAGAAATTGATATTGGTATTTTGATGTAGGTTTCCTTCTGTATTAATTATTGTGTTCAAGCAATCGTTGTTAATTCGTTATTACAAGCAGAATAGATTATATCCCATCCCTGGTGGTCTTTATTTATATAATGTTAAACCTAATACGCCACTGTATTTATTACCAGAAAATTATAATATATAGGGAGGGCGCATCTCTATTTAAATATTTATTATGTATATGTAACTGATAGCTTTGAATGGGGGTACCGACAAATACAAAATAAAACAACCGACCTAACTACACTATACACACAACCAATTAACAAAACAAAAAATAAGATGATTGGGAAATTTTTACTAATATCAAAAAATATCTTCTA
Organism: Zonitis immaculata; assembly: GCA_037414775.1. Taxonomy (NCBI): domain Eukaryota; kingdom Metazoa; phylum Arthropoda; class Insecta; order Coleoptera; family Meloidae; genus Zonitis; species Zonitis immaculata. Next base: position 20,928 of record JAZBGX010000454.1, read on the forward strand.
AACAACTGCCATTATAGAAAACACCAAAATAAATTGTCAATTGTCCAAGTTGTTGTTTTAATTTGTTGTAAATAAATTGTCGTTTCTCACATTCAATTGGATTCATTTCGATTTCTAATATATCGACATTTTTTAAATATTTCACCATTGAATCAATATCGAAATTTCGTATATTATTCCATGATAGATCAATAAAATTTAAATTTCTCAAATTCTCCAAATTATTCCAATTGAAATTAATCAATCGATTATTACTTAAATCTAATATTTTTAAATTATTCAAATTAATTAATGAACTATCGAATTTTTTGAAATTATTAAAAACTAATTCCAATGTTTCCAAATTAATTAAATCATCAAATGCATTCGAATCGATCGATGCAATTTGACAAAATCTCATACGTACACTCTCTAAATTATTTAAATTAATTAGAAAATCTTTAGTTACATTTTTAATAATTTGATTCGAAATTAATAAATCTTTTAAATTAATCAAAGTCGAAAATGTAGAATTTCCAAATATTAAATCGTTATTATTAACAATTTTCAATGTTTCTAAATTCGGACAATCATTAAATAGATCGCTTGTTAATTTCGGTAATTTCCAATTATCAAATAGATTCAATTGTTGTATCGGTATTGTACATAAAGCACCATTATCAATATTATCAATTTCACTATCACGTATTGTTAATTGCCTTATACCCGATAAATACCAAAATGATTCCGTATAAATATTACCTTTAATACCATCAAAATCAATTTCATTCACTCTACTCGACGACAATAATTGATAAGATTTATTCCTTTCAAAAACTACACCAACAACAAATTGATTCGTTAGAACGAAATTTATAAATAATAAAACTATCGTCGACATTTTTATTGTTAAACTAGACGATTATTAATAAAAATTGTAACATAGTTTTTGTTATTTATTAGAAAGGAAATGACGCTAAAATCTGATTTTATTGATAACCACAGCGGAAATAAACAAATTCAGTATTAATTTCCATACAGTTTCCAAATAAATTATATCGAGAATTACGTTGAATAATTCAATAATACCGGCAAATCGAAAGTAAACGATATTGTTCGGCAGTGAAAAGGCATACTTACATCATTTATTAAAAATTAACGTACCGTTTCATCCATCTATACACAAAAATACAGATGCATTTAATCTAACAACAAACAATCATTTTATTATTTAAAAACATCCAGGTAATGTGACACTGTATTTGTTGTTTGGAATAGCGGCTATATGGTTGTATTTTAGCAACAAACAAGAAAAAGCCACAAAATAACCGCTGAATAAATCGGGATTAGTAGAAGAAAAGCTTTTAGAAAAGGCGCTCGTGCCTTTTCACTGGAACATCTTTTTTTTTTATATAATTCTCGATAATATAAAAGAATGTCCACTTCATTAAAGGATTTGTGTTGAAAGTTCGGAAACTAAAATCCGGGTCTATATTATCCTGTCACGCTCGTGTTCTATATTCTCAAAGATCCAAATCTTTAAAGTCTGTAAGTGTATAGAGAAATTAATAAAATTATTATTATAGCCGTATAACAAGTAATTCACCCTCCACAAAACTCGGATTGTTCACGTAATACCGCCATTACTCACCAGCATTTATTATACAAAATTTAATTGAATAATCCTCACTATAGCCTCCTACTTTAGGGTGTCGTTAATTTTTCTTGACGTAGAAAACGAAATTCCATTTTAGAAATAGATATATTCTCCCTCTCGACAATTCCAATCAAGATAAACATTTGAGTATAGTAGCGGTTATATATGTTGTCATTTTATAAAACCATCACCAACAACTGTCCCACTTGAAAATCAACAATTGTTCGAGATAATCTAGAAAAAAAATAAATTTATAATTAGAGATTTTCTTAGTTTAACCCTTTCATGGCATGCTTTTAGATTTTTCAAGAAACCGATATTAAATTTCATGTTATTACAATAACCAGGTGAAAATCGACAACTTTCCTATATTCGACGATTTATCGTATAATATATTAAATTAGTATGATTGTCATCGGTTGAGTTTGTTGTTAAACCAGAAGGGCTTGTTTAATGGCCCTTCAAAATTACAATAAAGATCAAGATAAAAACTGTATCTCTATAGGAATAGATTTTGGAAAATGATAAAATCTGGGATGTTTTTAAACATCAATAAGCAAACAACTGTAACAGTTTATTGTGTTGTATTTTGTAATTTGATAATGTGATGATGATAAAAAAAAAACAACGTTTGTATTCTATTTATCCCAATCTTTAGAGAAAATTTTACCAAATATTCCGCAAGTATAGAGAAGAAGAAAAAAAAACAGCATTGACCAAGGCTGTTAATTTATTTATATATACCCACTCTACTAGGTATAATTTTTATGTTGTTTTATAAACCAACTTTCTTGTTTATAGTTGTTTATAATTCACATATCTTCCAGTCACCAGTTGTATATCGCGCACAAAACAAATATTGTTTTGTATTAAAATATTATGGTATTTTATCTAAAACCAATAAAATTGATTAATATTATTTATAATAAAAGATTGTTGAAATCATTGATTGAAACAACTTGTTGTACTCTTTCTGAACGTAATTTTTTTAAAAACACCATCGAAATGACTATACCAACAGTAACTTTAAATTCGGGATATAAAATGCCAATTATCGGCTATGGTACCTGGCAGGTAAGTCCATTTCTTTTCGATTTAGAATTAAATAAAGTAACGAAATTGAGGTATTATTGGTTTGTGTTTACATGTTTCGCTCTAAATTGTAGTTATTTTTACTGTGAAACTTTCTATTGTACGACTTTCGAATAAATTACAATTAAAAAATTGAACCTTTTACAACATAACCTCATTTTTTTTTTAAAAATTGTAAAAAACTATAAAGAATCAACTTTAATATCGATAATTGATAAATTATTGATTTTATTTGGTGATATTTGCCTGGAATTTCCATCATATTGGAAAATTTTCTCTATGTTTATAATCACCAAAAAATAGCTAAAATAAAAATAGGTATATTTCTATTATCGGAATATTCAATTAAATTGAATGCACTTTATAGTGTATAATGAGAAAATTCAAAAGGAAAACATTTTAATTAAATAATTGAATTTATTATTTACCTGGATTTTTCCTGTGGAAAAGCTGCAATTCCACCATTTTTTAATTTCGATTTTCATTTGTTTAATTTTGTGATTTCTTATTGGTCATTTTCAAAATTTTGCAAATTTGGGTCATAGGCGTCGATAATAAAAGTTTATCATTATAACATTATCGACATAATTCATAAGAAAACAATAGATGAAAAATAAAAAAAATATTATAAAAACTCTATTAAATAACAAATTAATTAAAATTAATTCAAAGCGATATAAATAAATATTAAAACAAGTTTTTTTTCAATGTTCCGCTAATGAAGTGTAGCCATAGTTACCAAAAAAATAGAAACAAATGAAAATCGCTTTAAACAATTACGGTTGAATTGATAAAATTGTGTTCTTAAATTAATTACAAGGTAATTATTTTGTTTTTAACTAAATTTTCCAGTCGGATGATTTTCTAATTTTCTTCCATTTCCGACCTTCGAGTTTGATTCATTTTTTGGACATTTTGTTCCGCAATTCAACCATCCAGAACAACAACATTGTTGATAAGGAAGAAAAACCGGAAATTGTTCCGACTAAAATTTGATAAACGATCCAATTTCCGTTGTTCTAACTTGAAAATATATCTAAATTATTATTTTTTGTTCAAAGGCAAATGATCAGGAATTGGAGAAAGCAGTCGAAGCAGCTCTAGAAGCTGGCTATCGTCATATTGATACAGCTCATGCTTATGAAAATGAGAAAATTATTGGTAATGTAATTAAACGTTGGATTGATTCGGGAAAAATTACAAGTAATGTTTGACAAATTTCTAAAAATGATTATCACTATTGTTCTTTAATTTATAGGAGATGATTTATATATTGTTACAAAATTGCCAGCATGCGGAAATCGTCCGGATGGTGTTACAAAATATTTGAAACGTTCCCTCGACTTATTACAAATCGATTATATTGATTTATATTTAATACATGTACCATTTGCTTTTAATGATGTTGAAGGTGATCTGCATCCACATAAACCAGATGGTCGGATTGATTTAGATGTTAAAACAGATCATGTGGCTATATGGAAGGTAATTAAAGAATTACCCAAATTCAACAACTCAATCTATAATTTCTAATATAAATAATGAAATATTCAAGTCTTGGATCGATGTTAGATTTTTTTTTGTGATTTATTGTTCGAAACAAAAACAAAAACTATAATGCCAATGGAACTGGTTGTTGTAAAACAACAATAAATCAAGGCTGTTATATAATTCGACCTTTATTATTATCCAAGTCAAGGCTATGGCAATATAGCGTGCATTAGTGCAGTTTTATAAAAAAAAATCTACATAGAAAGAATTGATTATTCTGGATATTCTAATGAATCAATTTTCTAGGCTATGGAAAAGCAAGTTGATGCCGGTTTAACAAAATCAATTGGTATATCGAATTTTAATATAAAACAAATTGAACGAATTTTACAAAATGCCCGACTACCACCATCTAATCTACAAATCGAATTGCACGCTTATCATCAACAAAAACAATTAGTCGACTATTGTAGAAAAAACCATATTATTGTTACAGCTTATTCACCATTAGGATCACCGGGTTTGGGGAAATTTATGCAAAATTTCGGCATTAAGTAATCAATTCAATTATTGTTGTCAAAATAGAAAAAACTTATATGTTATATTTTAAATATTTCAGTATTGATTTACCGGATATATTAAATAATCCGGTTGTTAAGCGAATTGCTGGGAAATATAAAAAAACTGAAGCACAAATTTTATTAAAACATCTTGTACAAAATGGTATTGTTGTTATACCGAAAAGTACAAATCCGGAACGATTACGGCAAAATATACGAATTTTCGATTTCAATTTAACCGAACAAGATATGGACGAGATGAATAATTTAAATAAAGATTTAAGGATTCTGGATTTTTCAGCTTTCAAAGGGTGAATATCTCTTATTATTATTATTATTATTATTATTATTGATAAATATTCAATTTTAGTATTGAAGAACATCCAGAATTTCCATTCAAATAAATTGGATTATATTTATGGAATTTATTTTGTTTTAACGGTGGCAGGTTTGTTTTTTATTCTACCATAAAATTGAGGAAATTGGGATTTTTATTTGGAGTGTGCTAATAGTAAATTATATAAAAAAAATAACAAGCAAATTTTCGATTTATTATAAAAAATTCTATTGATATAATTACGATATGATAATATACACGATGATACACGAAATAAATTTCGTTGTATTTTGGTGTTTTATAATTTAATTATTAGTTTAATCTAATTGACTTTGAAAGATTCTTCGCTATGTTCGAAAAATCAACTTCCGTAAAACAATAAAATATTATATAACAATAATAATAATAATAATAATGATTATTATGATATGCAAATTTATCAAAAGCATGTATCAGTCCGTAAAATCGCCACAGGAAGAAAAAACAGAAAATATTGTAAGACACTTTTGAATAGGTGTTTGTTTGTTTTTCTCTTTCTAAAATCAAAAATTTTCAAATTCTACTCTCTTTAACACTAAAACAAATGTCTTTTGAATCATGTGCAGTTTGTGAAGTGGAAGCATCATCGATTTCTTTATTTAAATTATTCTCGTTATTAGCAGTAATTTGTCCCATTTCGATATCTTGATGATGTTGCGAAATTGTTGTTGTTGTTGGTGATTGTTGTTGTTGTTGTTGTTGTTGTGCACGAAACATCAAACTCACCTCGCTATATGACGGTGGTAAATCATTTTTATCACCGAAAATATCTTCATAAGCTGGTGGTGAGAAACCCAAAGATGTTGGTGATAGACATTTACTTGTTGTTTCCGAATCTAAAATACTTGGTGTACTGCCTAATTGTAATTGTTGGTGTTGTTGTTGTTGTTGTTGGGAACGTATTAAATTTGCACTTAATTCCATAAAATCAATACCAGTGTGGTCGGCTTGTAATTGAGCGAATACGGTCCTGTCTACTACTAACATACGTCCATATGGTAATAAAATTATAGTTGGTGTTGTTGTTGAATCGGCTGCTATACTACTTGCTGCAATAAATACAACAATTATTAAATATTTGTTTTGTTTCAAAAAAAAAATTGTTGATTTTCGAGCAGTGTTATTATTAGAAATTAAACAATATTTATATGTTGGCAAACTATTCTAGATTTATAATTAATTTAATTAATTCATTATAAACTTGCAGAATTCATAGAATTCCTCATCAATTTATATTTTGTTTTTTTAAATGAAAATTTACAAATTTTCACATTGAATTTTCCACATTCTATTAATTATCGGTTAATATTAGTTAATCGATGTATACAGAGTGGTCCACCAGAGGCTTTCCGGTCTTGTAGTAACTCTAGTTCTAGTGGCGAGAATATCACACTTTAGATCCTCGAGTCCGTTGTTTTTTTGTATACCCACTAGAGCCAGAGTTGCAAGACCATAGGAAAGCCTCTGGTGGATCATCCTGTATAGGTAGCAGAATAAGATTCATAAAACTGATGCAATATTAAAGATTAATAAGCTCATTGAAATGTACGAGGGTTACTTTAAAAGTGGAGTACGTTTCTAAAGAAGAGAGCAAAAAAAATGTAAATACCATTAAACTATTTATTTTATTTCTACTTGTCTACATTTTGAATTCTGACTTCAAAGTACCATCTATGACTGCAGTTTTCACTTTCTTCATTGGATTGAGACAAGTTCTTTGGTGGTCAACGGTTCAAAAATGATGGAAAAATGACAACTGGTAACAGATAATGTCTCCCTTTTGGCATTATGAAAAATTATGTATAGACAACTGAATAAATGGGAAAATGAATAGTTCAATGGTACTTATTACAGTACTTTATCTTTTGCCACCAATCCGACTTTATTTTAAAAATAATCCTCGTATAAATGGCAATTTTCCACCTAAATAACTTCACACGTATTATTTTTGTTTTAGTACAGAAAACGTATGTTAACGTTAACGTTCCAAATGCGGAAACTCTTGTTTTGTTTTTGTTTTTTTTTACCTAATACCGAGGCTTTCTTGATTTCTCTCGTTTTATATGAAAATCAACACCACGACCGCATTCTAAACTTCGCGTATATACTGGAAAAAAAACAAAAATTTACTATTGTAAAGTTGGCAATTGGTATGATTATCTATAGTAATTTGCGATATCAAATGTACCAACTCGTTATTTATTTATCATATTGGTATGATTGATAACAAGAAATTCCCTAAGTCGAAAATTTCTAATTATGGTAGTTTTGTTTCGGTTTTTTTTTTTTTTTTGTATATAAATATATCAACGTAAAAATATAAAATTTAAGTAGACATTAAAAATGATTGTAGAGAGTATGCCAAATATTTACTGTGGGTGCAACAAAAACAACGAAATTTATATAAAATAATAAAAATAATAATAAATTAAGAAATTTTATATAGGCAATTGAACTGGAATCTTGAAAAGCCTTTGAACTCATACAACAATAAATCGAATTATTCAGCAAAAAGAAATCATAAAATTCTATTATAAATTCAATTTGATCATTTTACACCATTAAGATTTCGGTAGAGCAATGACGTCATAGTTGTTGCGTAGCTAAAATTTATAAATAGAGGTAATGAAGTAATGACAGACAAAATACACGGGAGTTGTTTAGATAGTTTTAGATAGATAGAGAGAGAGAGAGAGAGAGAGAATTTGGTTATTTTATTAGGTAATGGAATTGAAAGAAAAAGTGTATCGAATATTTTCCACCTGTATCGCAAATTTTCGATTTTACATTTACAATAGAACAACTTTTTTTAACTTTTGGCACAATATACCGGAAAACCCATTATTTTACACATTATTGTTATTATTACTATTATTATTATTATTTAGTCCAATGGAATCTTTTCGAAATCTAAAACGATAGGTGCGCCACCTCACTTGGAGCTACCAACTCTAATCAAGGTCATTGTATTTGGTAATATACTTACTATATAATCCTTATCATCATCAATATAAGGTCCAATTGATAATATCAAGATAGAAATGTTAATATATATATATACTCACTATTATCTTCATCGGGATTATCAATAATGCATGTCTTGAAAATATATCGTTTGCATAAATCACGGACGCCTGGTGCAGCGAAACAACAAAACAATATAATTATCATTAAAACTGTTATCATAACAATTAGTGTTGCTAGGCCTTGATTGGATGGTCCAGTTGATTCCGGTTCGGGATTCTTCGCTGGCGATGGACTCATCTCTGTTAAAAATAATAGAAAAAACAATTAAAATAAATATAGTATATGGAATATAAAAAATTGTTACAATGGATTATTGCCAAGAATTTAAATTGAATTTGTTGAAATGAAAAATTGAACATGACATAATAATATGGAAATATCAGTCAATTTGTTGAATATTATTATTGATTTATTCTCTATTATTTATTTTTATGTATCAATATATAATAATAATAAAGAAAAACATAAATTTCCTATCAGTCAATTAGTCAATGAATTATTAAAATTGATGTTCTATTATTATTATTATTATTGTTGTTTTTTGTGTTTGTTGTTGTTTCGTTTTATTTTAGTAGCTATACAGGGTCGTCCAAGTTTTAACGCCACTCCCCCCCCTCAAAATCACTGAGATTACCCTTCTTTTTCACCTGCAGTAAAATGTTTCAGGTCTTTCCAGACAACAAATTGTAAATTTTGCAGAATTGTTATTGAAACTTGACAGCATCGAAATTATGTTTGAAAAGTTTGTCCCTTTATATAATTATTTCGTTAGAAAAAAATTAACACCGCTAATATGTAGCGCACATATACAGGCATCATGTGTGCAAATTTCAGACTTCTACTTATGTAAATAGAGGCGATTTTGGAGTGTGGCGCTAAAACTTGGACGACCCTGTACAATCATGGAAAATAATTGACGATCAATTATTTATTCTAAGTGCCGAAAATTTCGTTATTTCAATTTAAATCAAATATTATTGTGCGGAGTAATTTAAATTTGATTATAATCATCATTATTATTATTATTATTGTCTTTATCAATATTTATGGTGCATTGTTTATAATTTTAGCTTTATGAATGTTCTTTAATAGGAGTATAATTTTATAATAATCACTTTATACAGGCTGTCCCAATTATCCGTGGAAGTGAGGTAGCTCTGTTACTAATCAAAATGTCTTTTCTTTTGACCATAAAACCTAATCGAGTGCGAATGAAATGAAGATTTATCCGTTTTGGTGAAAATTTCCACGATTTTCCTATAGAATTTAACGTTTTTGTCCGGAATCTCGAATGAATTTCCGCAATGTTGACCAATAATTAGGAAATCTGTTTTGTTTCCGTTTTTTTTTGTCAACAATTTTCTTTAATTTTCCTAACGATAGGTATATGATTTTTCCGAAATCCAAAGCGATTCATATCTATCAAACTTGAAAGTTTCCCATTAATCCAACTAAAATTTTTCATCAATGATTAAGTAATAATAAAAATATATATTTTCTATTTTTAAACAACACGACTGTGCTTTAATGAAAATTTTCACAATTTCCCAATGAAATGTTAAATGTGTTTCGCCCCACCCGCTCTCTCTTCACTACTTCGCCGCAAGATTTCCTCTGGTTGTTTGTTTGTTTTTCTTAAATTTTGTGTACGTACCATCCGGAATGTTTGTAAAAATTCCAAAAATAAAAGAATTTTCTTTTGTTCTCCAATAACTCCAAATTCATACCCAAGCTATATATAAATAGAATTTGTCGTTATACAGTGTGATTCACAAATGACTACCTGGTCTATAACTCTAACACTATAGTGGAGAGAATGGGAAATGCACTTGAGGACACAAAGTAAGCTATCTAGACAACATTTTGACGTTGAAATGGTTGTTCTAGATTTTCGGGAATTCACACTACGTATGCGTGCGTCTTCATTTCCTCTACTAGGGCTAGAGAAGTCATTTGTGAATCACGCTGTATGAATTTAAATTCTAATTTTACAAGCAATTTCTATACTTTGATGGAAAAAAAATTTACGTTCGCACCACCGTGACTTTTTATTAGTGATGGAACGGATAGTTGTTCGGCTGGATACCGAATACCGAATATTCGGCAAGCTGTAAGGCCGGATGGCCGGATATTCGGCGACCGGATATTCGACCTGTAGTTTAGTCTCATAAAAATATACGAATATATATACGAATATATACGAATATATACGAATACATACGAAAATGTACGAATATATACGAATATATACGAATATATACGAAAATATACGAATATATACGAATATATATACGATTATATACGAATATATATACGAAGATATACGAATATATACGAATATATACGAAAATATACGAATATATACGAATATATATACGAAAATATACGAATATATACGAAAATATACGAATATATACGAATTTATACGAATAATAATACGAATATATACCGGATATCCGTTCCATCTCTACTTTTTATTTCCCAACTCACATAATATCGCAGTGTTTTTGTTTTTTTTTTTTTAGAGATTTCTTCGATAATTAATCATTTGAAAATATAGCAAAAAAGAAATATAGTG